>JARBEQ010184750.1:0-10008 GCA_030265355.1 Tritonia tetraquetra
TGTATGCCCAGACACGTGTAGAGGTCTTATGTGACGGTTCTAACAGCGTGTTTGTAGATTGTTACATTTGACCAATTCCCCTCATTTTCCTCAGAGAAGTTTATCGTCTCCTTTCTTTCATGATGCCCCAAGTCCTAGGTTCGTGTCTCTGCCCTGGGTGTAGGGTGTGACAAAATTAGCACGACCTGGTAGGTTCATGCCAGATGACAAATTATGTTGGCCCCAATTTGAAACTTCCTGCCTGCGGTGAATGCGAGGGGTCCACTGGCCTGCTCCTACATCTAATGCCAGACTGTTGAAGTGGGCCTACCCTACCAAGAGCCCTAAAAAAAATCAATTCGTTCTCAAACCGGAGATCATAGGCGGGGACATTGAGTTTTAGATTGTAGATGTAGTTCGTGGACATCGAGTATTTTTTAAGTTGAGACTCACTACCTTGGAAGATTAATTGAGAAAAAGTTAACTGCGTTGGATTGGCTACACTTGAAGGTAGCCCACAACAGTAGCGAGGGACAATATGCCGTGGAATCTTCCGGGCAGGAGGTCTGGAGGGTGGTCCAGATGGACCTGGAAAAGAGAGTTTGAGGCAGAGATAAGATACGAAAAGGATGGCAAATGACAGGGGACTGTGGAGGGGTTTGTTGCTGGTCTAGTGGATGGACAAAGATAAGAAAAATAGATATCATCGCGTCCATGCACACATTTGTTTGAATCATTTTTTATCTTTTCGTTTATGTTTAATTTTACTTTTTTTTTTTGTATTTTAGGTCACTGGACAACTGATCGAAAAGCAAGCAGTGAAGGTGAATATCACAGATGAGGAAGTATGCAGATATTGTAAGAAGAGAATTGGTCAAAGGTAAGATAAATGTTATCATTAAAAAAAAAATTAAAAATGCTGGAAATTACATTTTGTGGTATTTAAAGAAAAGAAATCACTCGTTTAACCTTTGCACCTCTCCTCCATGCCGACCTTGACCCTGTCCATCTATCTCTACTTTGGTCTTTGTCCCTTTCTGTTCTCTGTTCCATCTCCAGCGCTCTCTTCTCACCATAATCCTTATCCCTCCTTTTTATGTGTCTGAACCATCTCATCCTGCTCCCCTTTAACGTTGACAAAATCCCCAAACCATGGCAGGACCCATCGGTTGATAGCTTAATTTCATCAAGGGTGATATCTTGACAGATTGACCTCAAGCAAGGTAATGATACATTAATGGGCAAGTAGTGAATACATCATACATGAAATCTTGATCCAAAGTATTATTGTAGCTCTGTGTCCAGCATAAGACCAGCTCCCAAACTGGATAAGAAAAAAACTCAGAAGAAAATGCTATCGCTTCAGGTGGGTAACAGTACCCTGTTGATGAAAAAGGGACGCTCAAATTGGCTTTGTTACTATTCTTTCACTTTCTGAAAATTTTTCTTTTGCAGCTGAGGAATAACCACAATAGCAACAGTGATAATTTTTTGCATTTTCTGATGAACACTGTACATTGCAACAGTAATCTATATAATAGCCTTGTTGTATGATCGATAACGTGCAGTGTCCTCCTCATAAATGATTTTATGGACACTGGGCTGATCACCTGCTTGTCTCAATTTATTTGATCCATGTCATTTTAAAAATGTGTTTGGCTTAGCCATGCATGGTGGTTGTGACCCCTACAGTCAGACCAGTTCATGGCCCTTGTAGGTTTTTTTGCTGGGTAGAAAAAGTGACTGGCCCCAACACTGCAGTGTTAAATAATAACTCTATCCTTCATGTTATCAGTTGTCTTTGATAATACCTTACATTTCTCTTTCTTTTCCATCCTAAAAAAAACAGTGTTTTCTGTCGTTATCCAAATGGCCACCTACTACATTTTTCCTGCTTCGAAAAATCTAAAGGAACGAGCTCATAGATTCCATCGTCCATCCAGTCAGTCCAGACAGACTCCACTGCCTCGCGCCTTCCTCGTTGTATTGTCTGTATTGCTCCAGCATGGAGGAACAAAAGTGTATTGTCACTATGTCCTGGTCATGAAATACTTTAAAAAGTGTTGGGTTTTTCTTCAGCCAAGTAAAAACATTGAAAATACCCGAGTATTAAATTATTAAAGATTTGAAGTGGTATCTTTCAACATCTCAAAGGTAGTCCAATATGACATATATATTAATTCCGAAAGGTGTATCCAGAGGTGAGTGACATAAGTACTCAGCTAGGGACACCATTTTACTTCTTGGTTAACTTGTTGACTGTAAATTATTTGTTGGCTTTTTCATGATTAATATGTATTGTTGTTGCTGCCAAAAGGGGTGATGGACAAAAGTTGGGTTAATGCCCGGCTTCTCTGAAGTTCTTGGAAATCTCCAGCTCTATGGCAGGCTAGGGGTCATAGTGATAAGGACGCCTGCAGTAAGATGTTTAGCGGTCTTCTGTGCCATTCAGGTTGACCCCAACACTGTATTAAGATGGTCCAATGAAACAAACAACTTACTTTCCATCATAGGATTTAAGATTTACTTTGAGTAGAGAATGCCTGTAATGTACACCCTGCAGTCCACTTAAGATAACCTCTCTTAAACTAAACTCTCACTTAAATTAACGAAGTGGCTATTCAGACTCGAATCAGCCTATGTATTTCACTAAGCTTTCCTTAGTAATGGGTGGCCAGGTAGCAATTAAAAACATCTGGTAACATCCGTCGTTTTGTTTCGAGACACTCTATGTTAGGTGTAACACCCTGCTCTGTCTACTGACAAATAAGGATATGAAATATAAAATCCCCTGATGACAGTTATATTATCTCCTTGCACTCACATAACTCACTTAGAAGCCGAGTCCGAATAAATAAAAACTTTTTTTCGGACCTGAGTCCGAATAGATAAAACGTCTAATCAGACTTGAGTCCGAATAGAGGTGGCCTAAATTAAACCCAGTCCCTATATTTTTACTATTTATTGGGATAGTGGTAAGATAAACATTGTTTAAGATAAATTTTGTTTCTGGTCCCCAAGGTTTTATCCTAAGCGGACTGCAGTGTCCTTTGTTTCTCCATGCCACGCACTTATCACACACTTTACCAGTGAGCCTTATGTGACTTGTCTTTCAGCCTACTGCATGCCGTGTCGCTGTGGAACAGGGTGTGACACGCTTGACATTTTCATGATTATGCCACCTGCCTTTCCTTTTTTGTCGAGTTTCCACCACACACAGACATACTTATCAATTACCTTGTGTACTGTGAAATAGGGTGTGTGTCTGTGTGTCATCTAAGTGTAGAAAAAATGTGTTTCGGTGAGGTTAGGCAAGAGCTGTGTCATACTCAGAGCAATGTCAAAGTCGACACACCCTGTCCTTATGTAGGAACCAAATTATGTAATTATATAATAGAGATAGATATTATGATGTTTATTCGCATCAATTTTTTCCTTTCCTTTTGCTTTCGCTTCTTGTTTTGACTTTTGAGAATTTGATTAAATCAAAATTCAGTCTCCCCCGTCCCAGTTATTCTGTGTAGTATTGTTTATAGATTTAGAAAAGAGTCATGTGATATGAAGAGCCAGTTGATTGGTTCACAGCAGAAATATTTTTATGTATTATGTAAATGTAATTACTTTGGTTAATGCAAAGGAAAGAATCCGTAATATAGAGGAGTGGTGGAAGTTAATTGATCGTAGAAAATATCTGACAAAGACAGGTATAATAGAATGGTAAAGAAAGAAGACTCACAGTGGGCTGATCACCTGCTTGGCCTAATATCTTGATCCAGAGTAAATCCGCCTCATAGAGGGGGCCCTTCACTGTAATGGTAACAGGGAACTGGATAAGAAAGAAGAAAGAAAGAAGATTACATAAAGGTTTGTCCATTTTTCTACAATCAGAAATGAACAGCCTTTATATCTACAGTACATGAAAAGAATAGATAAATGACTAATATGTCCATCAGTTTTTTCCTGATTTAATCACTAAGGAGAAAGTGAGTAAATGAATTGATTACTATCACATTACATTGGATGAGATTACATTTTTTTCTGAATGCAGTAAATCTGTTTGGGGTTTTTGGATTTTTTTGGTATTATGTCAGTAATGTTTTATCTAGATAAAAATATTTTTTAAGCTTCAGTTGCATTATGTCAGGTTTTTTTGTATATAGATTTAAAGTGTAATTGACTGCAAATAGGAACGTATTCCTTTATTTCACTGGGGAGGGAAGAGAGAGGTCGTTTATAAAAGCCACAATGTCCTTTGTGTTGGAGCTTTTACCTGCTTCCATAGAGTTACCTGGAAGTTGTGTTGGAGCTTCCTTACACCTGCTTCCATAGAGTTACCTGGAAGTTGTGTTGGAGCTTACACCTGCTTCCATAGAGTTACCTGGAAGTTGTGTTGGAGCTTACACCTGCTTCCATAGAGTTACCTGAAAGTTGTGTTGGAGCTTACACCTGAGAATTAACTGGTGGCCAGGTGGTGGACTGGTTATGACAGTGGACTTCCATGGTGAGGGTTGTGGGTTTCCTTGTTTCCTTGGGCAAGAAACTTTACTCTGATTGTCTCAACCCAGGTGTGGAATTTGGTACAAAGTCTCAACTGAGACTAAGAGTTGGGAAAGTAAACTAGGATAGACCAACATTCTTATTCTTATCTTATCCAGTTCCCTTTTACCATTACAGTGTAGGGCCAGCACTTTGAGGCTGGATTTCTTTCTTTCTTATCCAGTTCCCTTTCACCATTACAGTGTAGGGCCAGCACTTTGAGGCTGGATTTCTTTCTTTCTTATCCAGTTCCCTTTTACCATTACAGTGTAGAGCCAGCACTTTGAGGCTGGATTTCTCTGGATCAAGATATTAAGCCAAGCAGGTGATTCAACCCTCTGTGAATAGACCAACATTTACTCTCAAGCCTCTTAGACAGTGTTAAGCAGACAATTGATAATTTGTCACCCTCTTGATAGGATCTTGGTCTAATTATGGTAGATGACTTTACAAGCTGTAAGGTGGTTCCCATTCCTGGCTTGAGTGAGGCAATCAAAGGTAGACATCTTGCCGAATACAAGGATGATAGAACACTAAAAAAGTAAAAGGAAAGGACTTAAATAAAACCATGTCGTTGACACAAGAGTGCCGTGTATGATCGTGAAAGTGTAACTGTTGCGTAACTCCGCGTTCCGCCTAGGCCCAAAATACTATTATAACCTCTAAACAATGCATATTCAAAGATCAGACAATTGGTGATGATATTCTCAATACTTTCTCTTATGTAATCCCTTTTATTTCAATTTTTGTCAACATTTTATATTCTGATAGAATTATGTATAAATTGTTGTATCAGATGTTACCAGTTTGTTCATTTGGTTTTTTTTGTGTATATCTATTTTATAAAAGTACTTACTACCAGTTTGAAACTCAGATTTGATTAACTTTTTAATTGTTTCAATTGTTGTTTTAGTTACCTTATCAGATGATTATTTTATTTGTTCTATGAAATTTTGTGATTTGATTTGCGATCTTTCATTATTTATTTGCAACTTCAATTCCTAAAGGTACATGTTAATGAGCACTATGAATTGAAACAATTCCCACTAATGAAAATAAAACGCTTGTCATTCTGTATTCAGTTTCAATGATTTTTGTTTCTGTGCAATAATTGAAGTGTACAATAATTATCACTCTGTTTATATATCGAACCAATACACGTTTTTCCTTTTATTTCTCAACCTGTTGTCTCACTATTTTCCAGCACTATATGACCATTGTCGTATTGATGTGCTTCTTTCATGACAAACAAACACTGACATGGTTTTTTTTTTGTGTATGATGAAGTAAAAAAGTTGGATTCCATTTCCCTACACCCCTCAGACATGAGTGAAAATGGAAACAAATCATATGGAACTTTGTTTAGTTTTGATCTCTTGTTTAAATGTACCTGATATGTTCCTTACTTTCTTGATATAGTGTATATTATGTGACATGTCAAGAAAAGAAGGTAAAATTTTCTTTAATAAACAAAACAGGAAAGTATCTCGCAAATGAAAAAAAAAACAGTCAATAGATGAAATGATTTTTTCACATTCTCACTCATTTTGTTCATAAAGACTACTTTTTATTTACGATTGTTTGTTTTTTAATCATATTTTCTTTCCTTTGAAAATATTCTACCCTGCTAGTTTATGGTTAAATGTTATGTTGATTATGATTTGTATGTATCAAGCGGTCAATTTATCATGGTATTGAAATCACTCCTGATTCTTTATCATTACCCTTTTTGATTTGACTGGCTGTAAATGAAACTGGTGTAGGTCATAATGATAATGATTGTGATAGGACAGTTTTAATTGTAGGTGTGATAGGACAGTTTAACTTGTAGTTGTGATAGGACAGTTTTACTTGTAGGTGGTTTGATTGTGTGAAAAAAAGGGAAGAAATGCATTTTCGGAGAAAATTCATTACTGTCTTTTGACTATTTCTATGGCCTTTGAAGCGACAGGTACCAGGTTCTAATCCCAGTGGCGACAGCTGTTGTTTTTCTTTATAAAACTCGGTATAAACCTATTTGCCACTCCCCTGATCCTATGAAGGTAGGTGGGATCAAGAACCTAGTCCTATCACAGACGGACAATAAATTCATAGGTCCTGTGTGCAAGTTGTGCACGTTAAAGAACCCTTGGCAGTTGGATATCGAGAAGAGTAGGCCGAAAGGCAGCTGTCCGGTCAAAGTAATTCCTACCATAAAAAAGTCACAGTGGGCTGATTACCTGCTTGGCCTAATATCTTGATCCAGAATGAATCTGCCTCATAGAGCGGGCCCTACACTGAAATGGTAGCAGGAAACTGGATGAGAAAGAAGAAAGACCATTTCTAAGAAACAATTTTTTTACATTTATATGTTATAGACCTAGGAAAAAGCCTCCTAATAAAAATGACGATAGCAATAAAACCCTGTATTAGTATTTGTTGCTTGTAATCAAATTTGCATTTCCATATCATGCCCTTATGAAACAGAGATGTATTCATTCTGTTTTCACATGAATTATTTATGATTTCTATGTGTTGTTGTATTGTGTGTGGTGTAAACCAGCATTTCAATGTGGTGATAAAACATTGGATGAGATTTTGAAATGTGCTTCAAGTGTGAATGTGCCAGTGCTTGTTGTCAGATATTGCTGTTGTTTGGTAGCGTAGTCAAGTTAGTAAAAGAAATGCACAGCGGAGAAATGTGACAATGATTGAGAATAAGAAGAAATGCTGCTAATGTTCCCCAGGGTATGGCTGAGTCGGTTTGTCCTATTACTGGCCAGTTCTAGTTGTTGTGGAAAAGCATGGGTGTCTTCACCTACTGTTTGTCACCTATGTTATTCACTTTGTATTATCATCATCATCATCATCATTTGCTGTTGTTGTTATTGTTGTTGATGATGTTTTGTTGTTGGTGATGATGATGTTGTTAGTGATGTGAATTCCAACAACTTGACAATTCATGAGGTCCTCGGGTCCTCGTCCACTCAGCGTGTGTGTGTCGTGTGTGTGTGTGTATGTGGGCGATAGTGTATTATCTGATTGTGTGTGTGGGCGTCTCTATGTGTGTAAGAGAGAATATGTTACGTGTGTGTGTGTGTCTATGTTCTATGTATGTGTGTGAACATTTAGAAAATTAGAATTTCTGAGATTTTTCTTTCTGTCTTGACTGTCTGTATCTGTATTGACAAATTGAAACTTTAATATATACTTATAATATATGATTTAATTTGACTTATTTGTGAAACTGAAGCACTTCTGATGGATGGAATAGTTTGTTTGTATCGGAAGAGAACTGTTTTCTATCAAAATGATCACCAGTTGTTTCCTTTCTTTTCTCTTTTTATTCTTGATAGTACCTTACACCGAACGGTACAAAAGGTTATTGATAAAGAAAGAAGAAAGAAAGATTGTTGATAGTGGTTTGACATACAAAGTTGGCATTTTTGGGGTTTATTCCTATTATAGGCTAACCACGAAGCAGACCTGGAGGATGTGGACAGAGGTCATCTCCAATATTGTTTTAAAGTTCTTTGGTTGATGCAAAGAAAGAAGTAATAGAGATATAATGCTTGTGTGAAGTTTATTATAGAAAAATGTGACAGCTAAAAAGATAAACCAGGAAATGGTAACGAAAGAAAGAACTGAACGACATGATATGAATACTACTGGTTGTAAGACAAGGTCATTTCTGGAATAGTTTGAAGGACGTGTTGGCGTCAGGGGTCCTTGGGGAAGATTGGATTGCAAGGCCCCACCACAGGGTGGCAGAACATCTCTCCCACATTCTTATCGATATCACTCTCCTCAGTGAAGACACAAAAAGTCTATATATGGGTAACTCATGAGGAAGGAAAACGGACGCACTCCACATGCTAGAGATACGTCACTGTCATTACTTAGGCTTTGTGACTTCTGTTTTCACATGTCGCTTAGTTTTAAAGTAATAGAATTTTGACAGTAGGCTGATCACCTGCTTGGATTAATACTGCTCAGTGTATTGCTCATGGTGCCAGCAAAGAGTTGTGGAGACAGTGGGGTGATCACCTGCTTGTCTGAAATTCTTTGATCCACAGAATTCCTGGCACTGTGTTAAGTCGTGTTTGGTGGTCGGGGTACCTGCATTTATCGCGGGTATCTTGTGTGCCTTTCATTGCTGAATATAGGGCTGGCCTCAACACTATGCGGTATTAATGGGGTTTGATCAAACAAAGCAAAGAATTGCTATTTTAGAATTTTAGAAATCCTCCCAGTTGTTATCAATAGCTAAGGTATACCCTCAAGGGCTATATTAATTTGGGTGACCAGCTCGGCTCATACTAAATACTAGCCGGTAAAAGGTATAGTAGTTTTACAGTGACTACAAATGCATCCCTTTCGTGATGGGTTCAGATTGACCCAACTAAAATGTAACAATCTGATATTGCAACAAATTAATAAACACGACAAATTCGTTATAACACCCGTAGTCGGCGTTTTAGGGCACTTCAACAGTTAAAAACTAGACTCTCTTAATCTGATAATGTTAAAGTCAAGTCTCGAGTAGATAGGCACACAGACTGATTGATAATTATACTAAAACAAGCATCAAGGGCTATGAAACCTTCCGTAATGATCCAACATACGCGTGCGAAGGCAAATTACCGTCCTTGAATGGTGATAACGTTATCAATAGATCATAACAGGTTGTGTTTTTTTAAACCTCTTTATTCTCCGAGTTCGTAAAGTAGATGTCTATAATTATATTATTATAATGGGTACGAGGATGGCATTCAACTCATTCAGATTGTCTTGTCCACTCATCCATAAAAAAGAATGTTCATTTATTGACTATGGGGGAATGTCATTTCTAAAGTTTCAAAGTTGTTGGTCTTATTACGCTCTGCTTAGCACGAAGGTCATTGCAAAGACACACCCTTTCTAAACGTCCGTCTCAGATACAGGCCCGTGCGAATCATTTCAGGGGCCCATTCAGGTCTGATAGATGCCGCCTGGGAGAAGTTGTGTTTTTTTAAGTATTGAATGTGTAGTCGCAGTGATGCCACTCTTTTGATGACGAGATTATGGAACGGTGCAGAACCACCAGGTCCTAATAAACAATAACAATCTATCTATTTGATTCGAACCCCTGACCTTCACAGCTAGTGAATAGTGTATTATTTACTAAACACACTCACTAAAACATTCTTTTAACAATAACAACTGTTATTGATGTGTTAATTGAATTCATAATGTGTTTCAAACGGTAATAATAGGGGTGATGGTGGTATGGTAACCTCACAGTACAGTAGCTATTTGGACAGGTGTCGCACTACTCAGTCTACCTGTTGTTTTGTTATCTGTAGCGCATGTAACCACTGAGCAGTGTTTGGCCCAGCTCCATGTCCAGCATTGCTGAAACCCGGACCTCTGCATCCTTGAGGTCAAGATGCGGTACGTCAAAGATGCCAACGGATATCGTATAGAGTGGGTTACCGGTAGCAAGTAGCAGCCGGCCTTGGAGAAAAATTGTCC
>JARBEQ010184861.1:0-12743 GCA_030265355.1 Tritonia tetraquetra
CGATAGGACTAGGTTCTTGATCCCACCTACCTGAATAGGATTAGGGGAGTGGCATATAGGTTTTCACCGAGTTTCACTGAGAAAAATAACCGACGCTGCCGGGAATCAAACCATGTACCTTTCATTCTGAGGCAAGAACCGTACCTCTGGGCCACTGGGACCCCATCATTCTTTCTTTAAGAAAGGAATATATACATTTGAGACAACAAAAATAATTTGTTTTGTTTGTTGTTGAGAATGAGTTTGTATATGGTAAGACAAGGTGTTGAGTATTAAAGTTTTACTGTTCTGCGGTAGGATAGTAATCTGGTTGAAGGCAGTTAGTTTGTTTTTGTTTTCATTTATATTTAATCATGAATAGTCGTGATCCCCACAGCCATTTGCCTAGGCCATTGATGTGAGAACTACATTGTCTTGATATTTGAAAACTTAATCTATTTAAACTGTGAAGTCATTTTATTAACTCGTTCTTCCTTCCATCTATGTGAAAGCTCCAGTCTTCAAAAATCCCAGGCAGGTAAATTGGCATCCTGGTACCCAATCACTACAGTTGAAGACAAATGACCGAGCCGTCACATTTGAAAAGTATGGAGGCCTTCCCGGTCTTACAGTGGGTGTGTTCCAATTTAGTATTTACTCTGTTACTCTGCATTCTATACATTTATACAATAGACATTGCTTTGCTTACTAGCTATATGAGAACTTGATCCTGATCCATGACTAATAAACAGGTTTAAAGTTATTAGTTTTACGCCCTGAGCAACACATTATAGGTCATAAAAAAGGTGGGACCTCCGATTTATAGTCCATCTCCAATAGGACTTGATTACATTTTTATAAGGAATCCACAGGGTCAGAGCCATAAAAATCCACGAAAGTTCAAAGGAAATATCCCCACGTTTCCACCAGGATTCGAACCCAGTACCTTCTGCTCACCAAGTTGTTTGTAAAAATATATATGTATTGGTTATGTACAATTCATGTTTTAGTGTAAAGTGCATAGAGCATGACCTAGTTGTGGATTGTGGGGGCCATGTATTATTATTATCATTTTCATTATTCATTATTATTATTATTGTCATAATTGTTATCACTGTGCTATTAAGTCCCTTATGACTACTGCATATGGTTTTATAGTTTGACGTGTTTGAACCTCTGGGATTGGGATTACACTGCCCAGAATGATTTACTCAAACACTCAATCCTCATTGCACCTGGTTAAGCTTAAGGCATCAACAAAGATCCTCCAACCTATTTTATCCAAGTCCAGCCACCACAGGTCAAAGGTTCAATGTATTGATATTGTACCAGTGTAAAGACATATTGTAGAATGCAGGTGTCTCTCCACAACCTTTGTTATACATGGTGGCAAAGAGACCAAATTATAACAAAATGCAGGGCGTCAATGTGTAAGAATAATATCATTAGTCCTCCAAGATTAGGATAGAGAGTTCAGTGGTTAAGTCACTCACTTCTGGATGCAGAGGTCTGAGGTTCGAATTCCACCTTGTGTAGAATTTTTTTTCTCTGGATCCTTCAGAGTTTTCATGGCTCTTCCCTCTACATTCACATGAAATCTTCAAGATCTGTTGAATCGCCTTTGATATGTCCATTCTGTCAACAACAAAAACTGTCAACTTTGCAACTTTCAGTGAGCTGATCACCTGCTTGGCCTAATAAAAAATTCACCTCATAAAACGGGCCATACACTGTAATAGTAACAGGGAACTGGATAAGAAAGAAAGAAAGATGAGAAATAGAAGATTAATCTTTCTGTCAAGCGATACACAAGGAATACTTCAGCCTCAAAGCCAAATTAAATTTCATCATGAAATTCTCTTACTGATTTGAATCTTATGTTTCCCTTTTCCTATTACTCCTTTTGTCTTGTCTCTCACTTCTTTCTTCTTTTTAAAAAATTGTTTTCTTTCTCTCTTATGATGTTCTTGCAATTTCTTATTTGTTTTACTCATAGTTACACATGTTGTGAAAGAACATTCCAGCATTTAAAAATTTGTTATTTTACAATTGTCTACCTGGAGAATTACCCCCCCCCCCCCCCTCCCAAAAAAAATAAATAAATAAATAGATAAACCAACCCTGAAAGAGGTGAGGTGTTGCAATGGTTAAGACAGCAAAGCCAGAGATTACATTGACACTATCGTACTGAAACTGATGTTTATGATTCCATTTTACTGTCTCCTACAGACCACAAAGGCTTTGTCTCAATCAACATCACAGAAAATCTTTCGGAGTTACGTAATGGGATATATCCATCCCTTCTCCTGTTTGAGGCCACAACCCGGTGGAGTGTCCCATCTGTGTACAAGCCAAACATTTTTCTTTGTCTTTGTGAAAAGAAAGAGCAGTGTCTAGTTTCCTCTGTTCTTTCTCCACATGGGAATAAAATGGGTAATTCCTTCTTTCCATGTTTTGCTTGGTAGCCTCATGTACACTGATGTACCCTTTCATTATAACTAGAAAAGAAGTGTTCACGTTACCTTTACTGCCTGCTCCGCACTAGATTATAAAAACGCTGGTTCATAATTGTACAAAAGTTTTGTTTATGTTTAGCTTTTAAACTGAGATTTTGAATAAAATATAGCGGGTTGTTTTGGATTTATATATTATCCCCATGCATCACTGGGTATTTAGATGGTGGCCATACAGAGTGATGATATTGATACATCCGAAAAGCGGACGCTCAAGCAAAACGGGCATTTAGGTGGAGGGCACTCGTTTGGAAACTAGCTGGGAGAGTCTGGACTGATCTAGAAAACTGTCTCAATGCTTTCTGAGTAACGAGTGGGGCACACATTGAGTGCCTGTGATTCCAACTGACACCACATGCAACTTATGATATCGTCCAACTTTAGCCCAAAATGTGTAAGAATATTCCAATAACTTTTGAAAATATATTTGTTTTAAATCAAGGAGGGTTTTTTTTGCTCACCCTGTACTTTAGATTTCCATTAAGAATCAAACAAGTGATCAAGCTACTTTTCAGTTGTCCATCCAAGTTTGTGTAAATTGAAATAGGAATTTTGTCAAGATGTCCGCTCCCAGTAGCCTTCATTAAGACTTTGTCCATCTACTGAGTAACCTTAAGCACATTTTTAGCCATCATTATAGTCAGTATGATAAATGTTGACCAGATAACACTAAGATGCTCTTTTTAAAACCCTGATTTAGCAAGTTGTGCTCATTACCTGCTTGTCCTATGTTACCAATCCATACCATTTCTACCTGTGTGCCTCAATGTTTGGTGATAATGAAATGTTATACAACTATGATCATAAGCAGGGAGCCTAGGGAAAGAAAATTAGAAGATGTAGATCGTTATAAATACTTTGATGAAACGATAACATCAAATAGAAGATGAAAAGAAGAAATAAATCAAGGAATCAATAAGGCAACAAAAGTTTATCGTCATTGATATTTTTTAATGGACATTTATCGGGCTATATTATTATTGCATGACTTTTTGGGTGAAAGTGAGTTTAGGATACATGATGCTTGAGGTGAAAGTAGTTTACAAGCAATGCAAATGAAATTCTTGTGAACAACAGTTGCTAAAACCAGAAGAGGTTGAATAAATAAAAACTATTCATAGCCAAGAATAGAAAGAAAGCAACTCAACGGTAGATTATAAAAATAGACGATAAAGTAATATTTGAATGTAAACCAATAGGAAGTAAAGAAAAGAATCCGTTATTATTGCAAGGAGAGAAGGAAATACAGTCAAACTTGGATATAACTGGACTGATGGAACCAGCAGATTTTCTCTGTTATAAGCGAGTCCTGTTATATCCAAAACACACCAGTCCCAGTCAGTTGGCATCACAATCACAGCACATGCGCTGTCACTATGTCTAGCCAGTGACAGCAGCACTGCATGCTAATCCAGCCCTCCCCTCCCCCTCGTGCCCTAACCCCAATTACTCTCTTGACCCCAGTTAGACTCTCTTGACTACGTTACAGTACAGCACTGAGACAATGCCAATCGGGTCTTCGTGAATGGCTGTATGTGTAGTGCATGTGTCTGTTTACTTGTGTATTGAGCTTATGCGGATTGCAACTTTACAAGCGGTGGAATCTCCGTTACAGCCGAGATCGCGCTAATTGAGCACTGCTATAGCACAGGTGCTTGCTACTTAAACTTATAGAGATGTAAAACAGGGATTTGATTTGTCACTGTTATGTACCGAGTTCCGGTTATAACCGAGGCTGTTCTAAGTGGACTCGACTGTATATTTTCCTTATTAAAAAACCTGACAGCGTAAGATAACACATGAAATGATAAAAAAAAGAGAAACAAAAACACATTATATAGATCATTTGCTGTATTGAAAATATCAAACGATGTGTATTTTGTTATATTGATTAACGATATTTGGATACAATGGGCTGATCACCTGCTGTTTTTTTTCTAAATCACTTGATCTGTGGTTAGTGATACCTGCATTTGTGACAATTGTAGATCTGTGAGTTTGGAGTCAAGGTTGTCTTATTCTTAAGGACAAGTAAAGATGAACAAATTTTAAAGTTCTAGAAAAACAGCCATAGAAGAAGAAAAGTGGTATGTCGACCGTATGGATTGTACTCAGGCTAGCGACGGTAACATCGCCTAGCCAGAGACAGAGCTGCTCTATTAACAGCTAATCCGCCACCTCTAAGTTCATTTATATTCTTAAGGACTGGATATTGTAAGTTTTATTGAGATATGAAAAGAGATGTTTTAAAAAATGGAGTGAATGAGAAGTATTTTACTTGAGAAATTTGATTGTTCATCAATCCAGGAAACGTCCATAATATGAGATGTAACTGTCAAGGAAAGGCTGATGGGAGGTACTGTGAGAAAATAAAAGGATGTGAGACATGTTCATGTGAAAAGAATTCAACCCACCAATTTGAATGTCCAAATAGCTTTGAGCTGAAGATTGTGAAAAAGACAGCCGAGTGTCATGGTAAAAACTCAATTTTTGTTTAGTACTTTTTCACTGTTTAATTCTAACTGTCAAAGCTATTTGAGGATAAGTATCATAATATATTTAAGTGTGTGTTGTTTTATATTGTCTTTAAAGCTGTCAGTTTTACATTCTTGGCAACTCCGATAGTACTTTATTCCATAAGGAATCCACAGGGTCAGAGCCATAACAACTCGAGAATGAAAAAAGAAAATATCCCCACCTCCCACCAAGATTTGAACCCAGATATAGTGATCTATTCCACTATTTTGTTTTGTCTGTCATGACAAAAAAGGTTACATTTTAGTTTTTGCTTCAACGCCCTGTTTATTGTCTTCATATAACAGTGTTTTTTTATGACAAAAAATAGATTTTCTTTCTAGTCAGAGGGCATTATGATTGTTTTTCCTTTGACCAGATACATATGTTTCTCTTGTAATTGTTAGAAAATGTGAAAGTGATGTAATGTGATGTTTATTAGGTTCATGGTTGGTGTAATGTTTATAGTTGTTTGTGACTCCTTCACTGCCCAATATTTTTACATCATTATGTCAAGGAAAAGATGGAAATCATAGTGTCTTCACAATGAAAAAAACTATTTCAATTATTTGTGAAAGAAAACCTTGAAACTTCATGAAATAATGTGAAAATGTTTCTTCTTTCATACTGTAATGATTTTTTTAAATGATCCATGATTTTAAAAAATTACTCAGAATATTTTACTCAGAACAACTACTGGCCTGACACTAGAGCAAGACATGTTTCTTCCCAATTTTGGGCTCCAGAATCGGAATCTGCTGCATTCACATCACTATAACTATATCTCTGATTACTCACGTTTACATTTATTACAACACAAAAACGTTTGCATAAAATCAACAAAAATCACTAAACATGCTCAACAAAATTTGACAGAATGTAAACAACTGTAATAATTAAGGGAGACAACTGTAATAATTCAGCATTTCAACTCATCATAATTCATTTCCTCTTAACCAAACCAGCATCATGACTACAGTCATAAATCGCAATCAAAGTGTTAATATGATGTATATAGTCAGTGTAATGCCATGCTCATAATAAATGACAAGGATTAAGGTAGTGAACCATTGATTCCACTGTTTTATTTTGTCTGTCATGACAGGATGTGGAGGTGTCTATCACGCTAACCAAGGAGAATTGAAATCACCAAATTACCCGCTGGGATACCCAAACAACTTCCTGTGTCGATGGGAGATTCAAGTAGATGAGGGATACGGAATCAAGCTATCGTTTAAACCTCCATTTTCTTTGTTGGACAATGGAGTATCTGTTGATGATTATGTTGAGGTAAACAATGAAACAAGAAAAAACAAAACCCTGTGGTTTATGAGATACTAGCAAAAAGGTCCATTCTTCAAACGGTACCGGCACTTATGAGTTGTGAAGGAGGGGGGTAGGGTGGGGTGGAAGTTCATTTCAGCTTTCCCAGCTTTACAACAAAATATTTTTATTGTGCCCCAAACCCTCTATTGTATTGCAATTGATGAACACTATTTACCACGCCACATGAACTTATAATCTATCAGAAGCACACAGAAATATAATATTGAACACAAAAACTATGAATGTCGATAAACACAAATTAGAAGAACCAAAAACATTTTCTATAAAAATAATGACACTATGGATCCAATGCACTTATAACCATCTCCAGCTAAATTGGAAACCATATGCAAAATTTGGTCACAATTGGTACAGTAGGGACTGAGAACATGCGTGACAAAAATCGGGCTTACTCGTTCATAGATATAGATATAATTTCTGTTTATCTTTCTATGATAAGTGGTCACTTCCCTTGTTTACTGAAATATTTCAGCCCAATGTGTTTTTTTTTATGGATCCGGCTTGATGTGACATAGCGGTAACACTGAACTTTTAATGGTACTCTATAGACACATGTGTTTGCTTCCTTGAATTCCTGAAAACATTCTTTCAATTTACCGGAAATGAAAAAACCCCTGATATTTTAAACTAGTTTTGTTTTCAATCTACATGCGATTTTTTCACTTATCACAATTTTCGTCTTAATTTATGATATTTTTTATTTGACAGAAGTTGTAAGGGAACGAAAATGAGTTTTTTGAAATAGTTATTAGTGATGGGTAAAACGATTAAAATGATCTTGGAATTGAAAATGATAGTTTGGTTGGTTGATAGCGAAAAGGCCAAAAAGCAGTGAAATGCAGGAGTTTTTGAAAGTTTTCATTTTTTTTTAAAATACAAACTTTCCACAAACGGATTAAAACCATATATTTGTAGAAAGCTCTTTCATTTTTTTACACAATGAAGAGTAATTTCCCTTGTGTGAGGACCAGCCAGCGATTTGTTTCAGCCCTTTGAGGAGGGATGGGTTAAACTAAAAAAGCACTGATCATTTCTCTTTGGATTTGAAACGAAAATAAAAATTCATTTTTTAATCTTTACACTAACATTAAAAGGTTCATTTCTTACTGTTTATAGTGAAAATAAAAGGTTCATTTCTTTATGTTTTAACAGTAAAATGACAAGGTTTTTTTGTTTGTTTGTTTTCATAGTTCTTACCTGCATGTTATGATGACACTAATAAAATATATCTTGCCTGCATAATATAATGACATTAACTATAAGGATAAATCAAAACAAGCCTAGAGCAAATTTGGGCTCATTATTTAGACTATTGGTATCTTGTGGAAACAATACTAAAAACATACTGGATAACAAAATCAACATTTGGTGGGGTTTTTCCTAATTTCATTTACTAATGGTTTTTTTGTGGGTTTTTTAAATTCAATCTCCTCTCTTCAATCTCCTCAGGTATTTGATGTGACGGATGTAGGAGCTGTGACCAGTAAGGGGAAATGGTCTGGTACCAATACACCACCAGTGCAAACATCTACAACTACCAAGATAATGGTTGTTTTCCATTCGGACGGCAATGGCAATAGCAAAGGATTCCATGCCATTTGGGACACAGGTCATTTCATTTTTAACAGTTTTATTCTAAATTTGAACAATATTTCAGCATTTCTATAATTTTTCTTCGCAGCCAGTTTGCTCATGCTGTATTTCTTGTTAGTTTTTAGAAAATAACAATTCTAATTTGATAAGTTTTCTTTCTTTCTTATCCAATTCCCTTTTACCATTAGTGTAGGGCCAGCACTAGGAGGCTGGATTTCTCTGGATTAGTTTTCCAACATAATGAAAATGATTTATATCAGAAACATCGTCAATTCCTTTTTTTTTCTTTCTCTCTCTTTCTCTCTCTCTCTCCCTCCCTCCCTCCTGGGCAATCCCATTATTAGTAAGGAAAAGTATGAGATGAAAGCTTTGCTGGAGGTGTCATAACGTAGAGGTAATGCTTTTGTGTCATGGGGAAAAGGTCCTGGGTTTAAATCCTGATGGTGAGATTGGAATTTTTTCCTTTGAACTTTCTCTCTGACTGTGTGGATTCCTTATGGAATAAAGTCCTATTGGAGATTATATAAATTAGACATCCTGTCTTTCACACGATCTATAATGCGTTGCCAAGAGTGTAAAACTAACAACTTTAAAGCCTTGCTTATCAGACTAGCTAGGAGGCGAGGTGGTCGAGTGGTCTAGACTACGAACTTGCATGGCGAGGGTCTGACTTCAGGCACTTCTTTTTTTCCTTGGGCAAGAAACTTTACTCCGTTTCCCTCACTCGACCCACATGTAGAATTGAGTACCAATTCTCAAACGAGTCTTGGGAAAGTATTCTGCGATAGACCAGCGTCCTATCCAGAAAGTTGTCACTTGTCTGTTTCACGCTACCGAAACCAGGGTTAAGCTCCGGCCCTATGAGCCTTAAAGGCTCTTAAGGACATAACTAACTAATTTATCAAACTAACACTTCTTTTCATGATTTCAGTTTCTCTGTGTGGTGATGTGTTCAATGGGTCCCAGGGTCATTTCACAACACCAGGATTCCCCAGTACCTACTCTGACAATCTTGATTGTAAATGGGAGATCATGGTCCCTTCTGGTCAAAGGGTCTTGTTGGAGTTTGGCATGACCTTTGACATTCAGATGGACTCTGACTGTAGCAAGGACAATGTAGAGGTAACGTGTAATGTAGAGAATTTATTTTCAATGACTGAAGTATTCCTGTTTCATATTTTTTTAAATATTGTCCTTTGACGAGATCAGCAGTCTCTTATAGAACATAGAAAAGAAATAGCACAGCACTTTGTGGTTACTTTCAGAAATTTATGATAACACAATAGCAAGAGTCACATGACCAAAATGGATCCTCCATGCTCCCTATTGGGAATGACAACACCATTATTTTGATTGATGTGTTGTAGGAGATGATTTCATAGACTGCAGTGTTGTGTAATTTCTTAAAATTGGATGATCTACTGTCAACTATGATTAAGTTGATGTCTTTGAGGGAATGGTAAAGAAATCAACACACCTGTTAGGCTGGACTTCACTGAGGTCAGTGACAGTGCTCATTCCATAGGAAAAATATCAACACACCTGAAGATGTACTCAAGCGACTTCAACTTAACCCTTTGAACTCTGACCTCATGAACTTAAAATGACCCAGACCCTGGGCTCCTGAGTGAAAAATGAGCGCTGCTGTCAAATGGCACCTTTTGAACCCATGCCACCAAAATATTGGTTGAGCGCTTGTGTCACAATGCCCGAGCCACAATGATTTCTGTGCAGCAATGTCTGAAGTGTAGTGAGTCCAACGGTTCTTTTTTGGGTAGTGATTTCATTAGTTTTAGACCCCACATAGCTCAAAAATTTTGATGGCTCAGGGAACAGTGAGACAAGCGCTCCACGGCATGGGTTTAAAAGGTTAGTCATATTCACTGTAATATACTGTTGTGGCATACTGAGGTAAATCTACTTTTACCAACGTATTTCACTATATAATGAGTGAGGAAATTTTAAGAGTATTTTCCCTTGCACCTTAGATGATAGTTGTACCATAGCATGCACTGGATAGAACGCATTTTATGATTTTGGTGCGCTACTTTTGTAGTACACATAATTTTGATGAAAGAATGCATTACGACCATATCATTTTCTTTCGAGTATTGAACGTACGAAAACAATAAGAGAAGTCTGGGAACACTGGCTAATAAAGGGACATCACTCTCATGCAGCCTCGGTAAAATTAATTGAGTTGACTATCTTATTTTTGAATATCTTTGGTGTTACCATGAGAAGGTTCACTGACTATGGTTTGAGACTATTTCATTCATCTTGTTCTTCATCCTCGTATTCCTTCTTCTTCGTCCTCTTCCTCCTCCTTCTTCTTTGCTGTGTAGTGTAAGAATCAATTGAAACACTTGATTTATGACTCTTTACCTTTCCAGGTATCAGATTATTCCAATGGGACAATGATCAGCAAGGGAAAATGGTGTGGCACTACAAAACCCTCTGTGATCATTTCGGATACCTCCCATATCACGGTTTTATTCCATTCAGACGGCAACACACATGGTAAAGGATTCTCTGCGTCTTGGAATGCAGGTAAAGAACTGATGCATCCTCACACCGCTGGCTTTTAGTGTGATTCATTCCAGCTGTTTTATGAAATTATAATTCTTTTTTGTCTCTTCTCATGTTTTCAATGCTATCCTCCTCTCATGTACATCAAGGATCGGGCATACCTTTTGTTTGTTAACTCTTTCCAGATATATATGGTTTCCACGTTTAGACGTAAGCAATTTTCAACCCAATTTGACATGAAAATACTAAAAGTGCTAAAACAAAAATAATGATATATTATATATATCAAATTGTTCAGCATTATATGGAATACACCAGGAAAGTAATTTGAAAAGAAAAGACAAAGAGGAAACTGAGAAAATGAAGAAAAAGGTTATGTGATGAGATGTGCAGACACACCCATATAGTGGGGATACGTCCGGAAAGAGTTAACTACTTCTATGCTCAAAGAAATGATATGTTATTGATAACAAGTTTTGTTGAATTTCAGTGGGAGAATGTGGTGGTACATTCAAGACAGAACAAGGGGCCATCATTTCACCTCATTATCCACACGGTTATCCCGACGACCAGGATTGTCGATGGGAAATTGATCTGCCAAAGGGCAGTAATTTCACCCTCCGTTTTGACCCTTTGTTTGACTTGGAAGTGGACGTTGATTGTGCATGGGATTATGTTGAGGTTTGAATTTTGTTTGTTTCCAGTTGATGAGCTCAATAATTTTTCCACCTTTTGGTTCACAGATGGTATAAATTATACTCCCCTAAAAAATGAAATCAACCTTTTAATCTTTGTTTCCAATATTTGGAGTGTAATTCTAATTCTTTCTTTCTTTCTTATCCAATTCCTTTTTACCATTACAGTGTAGGGCCAACACTGGATGAGGCTAGGTTCTTGATCCCACCTACCTGAATAGGATCAGGGGAGTGGCTTATAGGTTTTCACCAAGTTTCAAGGAGAAAAATACTTGTCGCTTCCGGGAATCGAACCTTTCAGTTCCGAGGCAAGAACCGTACATCTACACCACTGGGACCCCTGGAGTGTAATTCTACCAGTTAAAAGTTTTAAATTTGTTCGTTTTACACCTTTTGCAACACATTGTAGGTCATACTAATGGCGGGACGTCTGATTTATTGTCCATTTCTGATAGGACAATAATAATGATAATGATGAAATTTATGTATATAGCGCTGTGTCCCATGTAAGCACAGCTCTAGATGCACATTTGTAAAATTACACATCTTACTATACATAAAATACAATGTACACATAGCACATATCATTATATCATCATATCATCATTGACCACCACAGTGTCGCATGCTCTAAAAAAGGAATTAAATGAGAGTGATGTAGAAAAAAAGGCTCAAATCCTGTGGAGCCAGCATGAGACCGCTGTGGTCAATGACACAGTAACAAAAACATCTATTAACAATGATTCACAACAATGTCATGTAATATTATCATGGGATGCATAGTAATACTATTCCGGAAGGTAGCATCGAAAGTGTTTTTTAAAAGTTATTTCAGATTCCCAAACTTTAAGTCTTAGATCGATGGGAAGAGAGATCCACACCAATGGGGCAGCATGAATAAATGGCCAACCAGTAAATCAGTTAGAGCTTCTTTTCAGAGCATATAAGCGGAGCTGATCAGCGGATTAGGAATCCACAGTGTGAGAGCCATAAAAACTCTGGAGAGTTCTTTGTTGCCTTATCTTTTCCTGGTTTACCTTTTTGTTGTCAAGCTTACTCCAAGAAAGTTCAAAGGAAAAATTCCCCATGTCACTGCAGAACCATCTGTGCACTAAGCAAACACATGATCACTTTGCTACTACACCCCCAATTGATACATTACATGCACTGCCAATTCTAACAAAACAAAATATAACTGTAACATCAAAGTCAAAGGTGATAAATACATAAGATGAAAAAACTCAGCTTTTTTTTTTTTTTTTTTTACTATATAACGTCACAATCAATTTATAAGTTTTTCCCCCCTGAATTGGAGATGTTATTTCACTAAAAGCTAGAACAGATAAGAATCTTTACCCAATGGTGCAGTGAAAACCATTTAAACCTGAATATTTCAAAAACTAAAGAACAGATATTTGACTTCAGAAACAGTAAAAAATACTTACATAACAATACTGAAATAAATAACCAGACAGTTGAAATTGTGGATAATTTTTAATATCTTGGAATTACTATAGACTCTTCAATGAAATTCAAATCTCATGTCAATAATATTGTCACGAAAGCTTATCAA
>JARBEQ010184971.1:0-12742 GCA_030265355.1 Tritonia tetraquetra
CATTGTAAAGCGCATAGAGCATGATGAACTTCGTGGATATGCGCTATATAAGTGTTCTTCTTTACTTTACTTTAATTGATTTTAAAATAAATGTCATAATTAGACAAAACCCTCATAGAATGATTGGGATAGGAAGACCTTTATAATGGTGTAAAAAAAATCGCACCAAAACCATCATATTATGTGAAACTGACTCTTTAAATTTGACAACTTACATCAACGTTGCCTAAATGTTAAATCTTCAAAGAGTTTGACCAAGTGAATAAAACCTCACAATATTGTTTTTTTTAAAGTCATTCTATACTGTAAAACTTCTGTAAGTCAGGATCAAGCAGTGTGGTTGGTTATTATTTTGTCATTTTGTAATAAACGAAATCCTTAATCAAGGGTCTGCCGAGAGTGGTAGAACCTCCCAGTTTTTATCAATTGTTGAGGGGGTACTCCCAAGGGGCACAGTAAATTGTTTATTGGCCCCTCTTTGATTAATACTGCTCAGTGTATTGTTCATGGTGCCAGTAAAGAGTTGTGGACAGTGGGATAATCACCTGCTTGTCTCAGATTCTTTGATCCATATAATTTCCGGCTCTGTGTTCAGACGTGTTTGGTGGTCGGGGTTCTTGCATTCATGGCGGGTATATTGTGTGCCTTTCATGGCTGGCCCTAACACTGCTCTGTGGTATTAATAGGGTTCGATCAAACAAACTTAATCAAGGCTGATTGTAAGCGGGGAAAAAAACAATCTTTGTTTGGTCACGGGGGTATATCAAATGCCCATGTAAAACTTCACTGAGATACTACAGCTGGTTTTAGAGGCGCAGGCCTTTAAGCGTGGATATGCATTTTAAAACGGATTATAGTATTCTTATATATCTATTCACCAATCTCTGTATTTGTCTTTTATGCTATGTTCCTATCTGTCAGTCTTATATTTTCGTATTCGTGAAATTATTCCTATTTTTTTATTTTCCCCCCTTTTTTCCTTTTTTCTTTTCTTTTCTTTTTTTTTTTTTTGTTGCTGTTTTGTTTGTATGATCGAACCCTGTCAATACCGCAGAGCAGTGTTAAGGCCAGCCATGAAAGCAGGCACCCCGACCACCAAACACGTCTGAACGCATAGCCGGAAATTCTATGGATCAAAGAATCTGAGACAAGCAGGTGATCAGCCCACTGTGTCCACAACTCTTTACTGGCACCATGTGCCATACACTGAGTAGTATTAATCAAAGACGGGCCAATAAACAATTTAAGGTGGCCCTTGTGGGTACCCCCTCAGTAATTGATAAGACTGGTTATTTCAAATTGTTCTTTATTCTTTTCTTTTCTTTTTTTCTTTTTTCCTTTCTGTGTTTCCTTCTCGTTTGTGTGTGTTAGATTTAGTTATTTAAATTAGACTTAAGTTTTTAAAAATAAATATTCCTTCTTCAACGAATCTGATAATATATTATTTTTATTAATACTAATACTTTCACATCTTTGCCTAATGTGGTAAAATCTGCTCAGTTTTCTTATAGCTGAGGGGTTTACCACCAAGGCAACAGTAAATATTGTTATGGTTAAAATTTTGGCATTGTGTCATTCAAGGTTCGGGGTACAGTGGGTTGATAACCTACTTGTCTTATCTACTTGATCCAGAGTTTTTTCTAGCTCTGTGTTTAGTAATGCTGGACACGGGGCTGGCCACGACACTTCTCGAGGATATAATGTTGTTTTTTATAATAAAACACAACTTTCACATCTGTTTATCTCCAACGTTATATTTTCAGAGTTTTTTACGATTGCCTGTTCCGCCATGATTTATCTCTTTTTCGTTTTCCATGTTTTCCATTTCTACTTTCAGTCAATGGCCAATGTGCAAGACCACAACCGTCGTTAGCTTCGGTCTCAGAGACAGATCCAGCAGGTAAGGCATTAGCTTCGGTCTCAGAGACAGATCAGGCAGGTAAGACATTAGCTTCGGTCTCAGAGACAGATCCAGCAGGTAAGGCATTAGCTTCGGTCTCAGAGACAGATCAGGCAGGTAAGACATTAGCTTCGGTCTCAGAGACTGATCCAGCAGGTAAGACATTAGCTTCGGTCTCAGAGACAGATCCAGCAGGTAAGACATTAGCTTCGGTCTCAGAGACAGATCCAGCAGGTAAGACATTAGCTTCGGTCTCAGTGACAGATCCAGCAGGTAAGACAGGATAAGATAAGATATTACTTTATTATCCTTTCTATGTGCATTCATTGTATTGGTATAAAGCAGTAATCAATTGGAAACGAAACAAGTCGAGCAGCAAACATGAGATGGTTTTCTCCAAAATATAATTCAGTATCAACCAAAGAGTGTATGAATAGAACTACAAGAGAGCGGAGAGAACCACGTTTCCAGTGCGAAATTCGAGAAAACTCGCATGAGGTATAAATGAAATTCGTACAGGCTGTCTATTTTAACTTCTTCTCTAATCCAAGTACTAAGCTATCCGCCACTTGCACTATCTCTAACATTTCTAATAATAGCATATCGCTTTCCTTGATGATTATAAACATCTGTATAATCACCATTGTTATCATTTTTCTCGTCATCATCAACATGGTCAACAACATCATCACAATCATCGCTGACAACATCATCATGGTCGTCGTTATTTTTCTACAACCCCAGGCACAGTCTTATTCAATGCATCCGCTCCCGGGGGTATCGCATGGAGTTACAGTGTGAAGGAGCCCAAACATTCACAACTTACGAACTATTTGGATTTCACAAAAACCGGGGATCGTTATTTCATGAAGTTGGCAAAACCGCTGGACCTGGAAGAACTGCACAAACAACACGTAAGATATTGAAGACGTTGAACGTTTGTTTTTGTTTTATATCTTCTTCTTACAGTCTACGTTGTATGATTTTCACACAATGCTGTCGCAGCGTAACAATAATGCAATAGCTTTGTGAGCAGAAGGTCCTGGTTTGGAATTACAGCGGCGACATGGGGATTTTTTTCATTTGTACTTTCTCAGAGTTTGTATGGCTCTCACTCTGTGGTTTCTATATGGACTCAATTCCTATATGAGATGGACTATAAACTAGAAGTCCTGTCGTTGATATGATCTATAATAGGTTGTCTTGGGTATAAAACAAACACGTTTAAGCTTTATTACATGTCGCTCAAAGAAAATACGGACATTGTTCAGAACAATATTGATAGAAAGTAGTGCAGCGAATTGATCTCCGTACCAAATGGAAATAATAATTGATAACCTGGTGGGCTGAAAACATTGAATCCATTATCAGTTGTTTTTTTAACCAAGCGTGTTCAAAACAACGCTGCAAGGTTGGTGCTGGGAAGATCTTATGGCGACAGCTCTGCCGAGATGTTGATGCAGTTGCATTGGTTACCCGTTAAGGCCAGAATAGAGTATAAGATTGCACTCTTCTACTTTAAATCTTTAATTGGCTCTTCAGCACCTGCCTATTATGCAGGAACTCATTACCCCTTATTACCCCACAGAGAGCCCTTAGATCCAGTAATTCTTATACTTTGCTGTTCCCAGAACAAAATTAAAATCATTTGGAGATACAGCTTTTTTCTAAATTTGGCCCTATAACTTGACCCTATAAAATCATGTCCAGCCATTGGCTCTTCTAAAGAATGCCTGGGAACCTTTGTATTTGATAAATATATGTTGTAATTAGTGGTAAATTATAGCATAAGAACACGTGTCTTGTATGTTAGTATTAATTACAATGTGCTTTACAGGTAGCCAGTGTAGCGTTTCAGTTGCTTTTTGGTGCGGTGTTGTAAACTTGCTTTTATATCAGTGTAAATATGTATTGCTAACTTTAATTAGATGTTGCTCGATTGTATGTTACGATATTTTTCAGAAATTTTGGGATTCGACGGAAGGCGCTATACAAATATTCTTTATTATTATTATTATTATTATTATTATTATTATTATTATCATCATCATCATAGTGTTTCATGCTCTGTACAGCCATAAATATTCGAAATACATAGAAGAATCGATACTTCTTCATTATCCCATTTTGAATTTATTCATCTATTTGACCATTTATCTTTCTGTTCATTTTTCTGCGTATTTACCGTCTGAATTCGATTGTCCTTTTTTTGTCTTTAACAATTTGTGCATCTTTTTTCTACATAACGTCATTTACAGGGAATTGACGACTCTGGATTTTCTTTGGATTTAGTGTGTAGGGAACAGTCAGTATCTGACAAGGTAAGACATTAAGAACTAGTTTAGATTACACACTGATTGACCATCACCCAGTCGATAATGTTCAAAATGTGACATTTCGATTATTAGCCTTTATTTAGCAAAAGGACTAAAAAGTAAAAGGTAAAAGTCATAATGTGTGGTTCTTCTGGTCTCTGGTTAGTTTTCCATCTATTATCATGATGTAGATGCATCATGAACAACAGCGGGTACACGATTATGTAATTACAATCAGATTATGATCACAATCATCACCATCATCATCACCATCATCATCGTCATCACCATTATCACCATCATCTTCATCACCATTATCACCATCATCATCCTCATCACCATCATCACCATTATCACCATCACCACCATCATCACTATTATTACTATTATCACCATCATCACCATCATCACCACCATCACCATCATCACCATCATCACCACCATCACCATCATCACTATTATCACCACCATCACCATCATCACCATTATCACCATCATCACCATTATCACCATCATCACCATCATCACCGTTATCACCATTATCACCATCATCACCATTATCACCATTATGACCATCATCACCATCATCACCATCATCACCATCATCACCATCATCACCATCATCACCATTATCACCATCATCACCATTATCACCATCATCACGATCATCACCATTATCACCATTATCACCATCATCACCATTATCACCATCATCACGATCATCACCATTATCACCATCATCACCATCATCACCATTATCACCATCATCACCATCATCACCATTATCACCGTTATCACCATCATCACCATCATCACCGTTATCACCATCATCACCATCATCACCGTTATCACCATCATCACCATTATTACCATCATCACGATCATCACCATCATCACCATTATCACCATCATCACCATTATCACCATCATCACCATCATCACCATCATCACCATTATCACCATCATCACCATTATTACCATCATCACCATTATCACCAGTATCACCATCATCACCATTATTACCATCATCACCATTATCACCATTATCACCATTTATAACCATTATTACCATCATCACCATCATCACCATTATCACCATTATCACCATTATCACCATTATCACCATTATCACCATCATCACCATTATCACCATCATCACCATCATCACCATCATCACCATCATCACCATTATCACCATTATCACCATCATCACCATCATCACCATTATCACCATCATCACCATCATCACCATCATCACCATTATCACCATTATCACCATTATCACCATTATCACCATTATTACCATCATCACCATTATCACCATCATCACCATTATCACCATTATCACCATTATCACCATTATCACCATTATTACCATCATCACCAATTATCACCATCATCACCATTATCACCATTATCACCATTATCACCATCGCTTAAAGACGATTTCTTCAGCCAGTGGGCCGCTTAAAGACGATTTCTTCAGCCAGTGGGCCGCTTAAAGACGATTTCGTCAGCCAGTGGGCCGCTTAAAGACGATTTCTTCAGCCAGGGGGCTGCTTAGAGACGATTGCTTCAGCCAGTGGGCCGCTTAGAGACTATTTCTTCAGCCAGTGGGCCGCTTAGAGACGATTTCTTTAGCCTAGACTTTAGATAATTCAGTCCATCCTCTCATCCTAGCCATTCACTCCATAACGTTTTGTTTGTCTCTCAACTACCAGGAGTACACTATCATTCTGACCAGCAACGCCGTCAACGAATACGCACCAATGTTTAACACATCAGACATCAACGTCTACCTCAAAGAGGTCTCAGTAAGTATTTCCCCGGCGACATACTAGTCGTACATGCAGACGATTGCCTGTCGTCTGAATGCCGTTACACAAGTCGCACGTAGTCGAGTAGTGGTTCACCTCATATCGCACGACTTTGTACAACAGGCAGTTATCTGTATAGCATACGGCAGTGTATCGGCAGTGACTGTGCAGTGTGTGTGTGTGTGTGTGTGTGTGTGTGTGTGTTAGAAGGGAAACATACAATATTATCAAGATCATTATTATGGCCATTTGAAGTCGAAATGAGATTTTGGTGTTTTTTAAAGTGAGAGACAAATCATTGAGACTCTACCAGAGGCGCTATCCAATCGCTGTTTGACAATTTTTTCCCCAAATGGATCATACGTTATTTTAATGAACGACGTGAAATGATCATCAAGAGTTAGCCTAGTGTCAAAATAATTTTGCGAAGATTATTTTTTATAGAATAAAGATTTAGACTCCTTTTAATTGTATTTTTAGATGTTTAAATCCTCCTCAACATTCTCATAATTTTGTTTTGCTTATCTACATCGCATGTTCCCGCCATGCAGCGTCGCGTCCATCACATTCTTCTACATTGGAAAAGGTAGATTACTGTAAGTAGGTGATGAACCCCTTGTGCCCAAACTTCTACGGGGAATTCTCCAACTTTTAGTTCAGCTTTGTTGGCGGTCGTCCGTCGCATTTATGATTACCAGTGCCAGTTCGGGGGTGTCCGTGACTCAGTGGTTAAGCTGCTCGACTTTGGACGCGGAGGAGCCCGCCTAGCGTGGGTTCTTTTTCTGGTCCTTTCAGAGTTTTCATGAGGTAAAACAGTAAGGAAAATGTAAAACTTCCAAATGGACAAAACAAAATGACACATGACGTTTCGGGTATAACCCTTCTTCAGCTAACAAACAACAAATACCCTGGAGATTCACGTGGAGTCTTCTCAAGTTCTTTAAAACCACCGTTAATGTGACATTTATGTGTTGAAAAGGGTCGTAAAACTTCAAACTTTTAGAACTTTTTAAATGCCAGTTCCACTCTGATTATCAATGCACTAATCCATTTTACTCTTTATAACCCTCAGAACATCACAGTGCCTGTGAACATCGTGAAACTGTCGGATTGGGCATCCGATGAGGACCGGAATCCCCTGACCACGGAAATCAACGGTTATCGTTTCATTGCCCCTCTAAGCCCAAAGGTGAGTCTGCCTTGGGCCCTTTACACGCTGCGCACGCTCCGCGCAACACTTATTATGAACACAGTGTTTTTATTCTTGACTACCGTGCTTTGCACTAGACCTATACATATTTTGATTCTGATATCTTTTTTATTGATATCTCTTTCTACATATGAGCGTTTGTGTTTGTTCTTTTTTTTGTCTGCATCCTTGTTGTTGTGTCCAGCTGAGGAAGGGTTTTACCCAAAACGTTCTGTATCCCTTTATTATTGTCTTTATTGGAAGTTGTTGGTTTTTTTCATTTTTCTCTCTGTTCTTCGGCTTAAGCAGTGTAGTGATAGAATGTTCATTAGACAACGGATAAGGCGTTCAGAAAAACAAGTCAGCTCTGTGTTGATTCCCTCCTCTCTACGCGCAAAAGTACGGATTTCGATTATCTCCTGTACTTTTTCCCCCTGGACCTCTCAGAGTTTTCTGGGTTCTGCCCTGGAGATTTACGTGGACGTTCTGTTAAGCCGCCTTAGATATGACCTTTCTCTGTTGAAAACAGTGTCAACTAACTTTTTAGACGCGATGAATGGAGTGGTCGTATCCAAACGATCCTGGACGGTTCCACCTAATGAGATTTTATGACTAAACACTCATGCATATTAATGAATTACTCATAAACTTCTAACACAATTTTTTTTGTTATCACGAAAAAAAACCACCTGTCTAGTTGAATTTGCTTTAAGTGGGCTTTTGTGAGTCGGATAGATGGCTCAAGGGATTATGGACAGTGGACTTCCATGGCAAGAGTCATTACTGTTCGAGTGCATACCACTCCTGGTGCTTCGTTTATTTCAAAGGATTTCTTTTTCCAATTGCCTCACGTGACTTACTGGCGTAATGCCTTCCGCTGATGAGGCCATCCGATTGCAGCATAGCCTCGGCTGCTTTCCTTATCTCTGCGGTGAATGCTTGCTCATGGCTACTAACTGCGATTGTGTGCTATTGCCCGTTAGTTTTCGAGATGTTCTGCTGATGTTAGTTGCAACGTGTTGTCTCTGAGTTTCTTTAGATCTTTGTTAAGTGTGACTGTAAGCGTCGTGTTTGCTCTTCCTCTGTATCTGCCCTCAGTTTGTGTAAAGTAGAAGGTCATTGCTTTGTTTGATGGAATATTACCGTTTCTTCATAAAATGTGTCCAAAAGTCTCCATCTTGATTCTATAATTTGGGTTGATAACGGTCTTTCTTTGCATTTCATATAAAGAGATTGAGTTGTTATCTTTGTCGGATATCTAATTCCCAAAATTCTTCTTAGTTGTTGTCTGTGAAAAACATCGACCTAGGTATAAAAATAGGTACCGATTATCCATTGAGAGTTGATAAAGTAAACTGCGTCATATCCTGGAAGTAACAAAAGAAATGCATATTTAAACAGAGAAGGGCTTGTGCATACTACCCACTCCCCGCCCCCTTTCAATCTAGTGGCTTGATGAGTAAGTGTGGGTTGTTTTTTAATCGCACCATATTGATTCAAATAGAGTTGGAACATGAGTTAATTAATTATGTATTACTTACCCGCACGAAAACACAAATCATAATTTATGAAGATGTCAATATTCTAAAAGAATTTAATTGCCTTTACCACTTAACATTGCTGATAAGAAATCCAAGAAGTTTAAAAAAAACAATAACCCCTAGCAACTTTCTGTTGTGATCATCAGCGACACACTTGTGATCATCAGCGACACACCGATCACAAAAAAAGCCAAGTGAATAATTTAATAGGAGCTATCAACTAAACAAACTCCAATGATCCATCGCTGAAAAGTCGGTCTACAAACCGCACTAGCATAAACGTCTAGCTACTTCACTTTTTTCCCCTTTGATTATGAATTCACGTTTCAGTTACGCAAAATACACACCGTATCCTAGCAACTTAGGTCAGCACAAAAAGTGATGACGTACATGAGACAAGTATGCAATGATCATACACATCATGATCATCATGAGGAATATGATTGTTTTCACAGTATACAAGGATTCTAGTCATTTGTCTCTTTAGAACTTGACATAACACAACATTCATGCATTGTAAAGTTCTGAATGTTACTTACTTTTCAATACAATAACGTCATCTAGATGCCGGGCTCTCCGTTGTAAACAGTATGGTTGCGATAGGACTTGGGTTTTCCATGGCGAATTCCACCAGAACCTTGAAACTTTAATAAAAAGGCGAATCCAGGCTTTGAGGGAATTTTTCTCTGGACCTTTCAGCGCTCTGCCCTGGAGATACGTGGAATCTTCTCACGTCTGTCGAACTGCTTTTGATAAGACCTTTGTGTGTTGAGAAGGGCGTAGAATAAACAACTTCACAGAATTACACCAGCATTATGTTCATGTTAAAGTACATATATTTTCAATTCTTTATCAATTAATTATCAATGCTTCATTTCTTTTTTTTTATTGTTGAATTGAATGGAACAGCTTGGAATTCGAAGCACGGATGGGAACGTATACACCAAGTCGACAATAGACTTTGAGGGTTTGCCCGATGGTCAAAAATACATTAAAGTTGGGATCCAAGTCAGGGTAAGTGATAGTAATGAAATCTCTCACCATGAGAAAAATTATGTCCTTAGGAGCCTGTAGCAGAGCAGGGGCAGGCCACTCGAGGAATATTTGAGACGCATGATGGAACAAAATGGGAGATGTTGGAGGCGACCAGGACCTGGCATGAATTGCTGGCTCAAGATAGAAAATGTGAGAAGGGTTATATTCATGCCTAAGGGCGCATGTCCAGAGCCTACGTAGCGCAGTGCAAGCGTGTGCCCCTACTTCACTCTGTGCATTTGCATCGAGTGGACATTGCACCCACACCGCAGCAGCCGGAAGCTTCAGTGGTGAATAGCATAGTTAGTAGTCAATCCTTAAAAGTGTATACGCTTGAGGAGCGTTGCGAATGCTGTGGACGGACAGGCGCCTTTATACTTCACCCTTCACCAGGAACAGCCGAGGATGAGGGAACAGCCTGTTACCACAACAGTAGGTCCGGTGCTTAACCCGATTTTTAGTACCGTAAAGCGGACAAGTGACATTTTGATGCTTTCTAGATCAGACGCCGGTCTATTGCATTCTACTTTCGCCAACTTTCAGTTTGAAAATCGGTAACCGTTTTACTACTGAGCTGAGTCAACAAAGCTCCTGGATTTGGATTCAATGTGTGTGTGAGGGGGGGGGGGGGGGGGGTCGCGAGAGAGAGGGGGCGCGTGTGTGTGTGTGTGTGTGTGTGTGTGTGTGTGTGTGTGTGTGTTTGTGTGTGTGCGTGTGTGCGTAATTCTATTAACATGTTTTTTTTTCATTTCTCCAGGATTCCGGGGGTAAGACTGGAGATGCTACCCTGACAGTTCATGTGGTGGACGTGGATGACCTTCCTCCCAAGTTTACCTACACAGGATGCTCTGCCAACTGCGACAGCATCTCCTACTCAGCCACAGTCAGCGGTAACGCCACTGTAAGTGCTTATAGCTTGATTGAATACGTGGTCATTTCGTACAAATCGGAATATAAGTCGATGAATTCTCTTTCGAGATCGTGCCGAAAAAAAAACATTTTAGGGCGGCCACCGAGAGAACGCGTATTGCTTAAGCTGGGGAAAAAGAAAAGATGGAAAGTAACAACGCAAGAAAGAGTTGCTCTCCATTGTTCATTTTCGAAGAGCAAGCAACAAGTTAACTCTGTGTTGATTTTTGACGTACTATGCTGGAGATGAAGGGTTAATTGTGAGATTATCAGGATAAGTTTGGTATTAGTATCGCTAGAGAGAGGAATTGCTTCCCTTTATAAGGATACCAATATCTCTCTAAATCTATAGATGTATACATACGTTTCCAATTATCCAAACCGGTCAAACATCGTCTGACATTAATAAAAATATCTTCAGCTATCAAGGTTCTACAAATTTGATTAAAAATTTAGCTAATTCCCGCAGAGTAGACTGAGTTGCGTACCTTGTCTTCTGGCAAGGCGGGGTTGGCCCTGGCTGGTGTCGGTTTTAGTTTATCTAAAGTTTATTATCCCTTTCCTTCATTCAATTTGATTTTCTTTTCTCCGAGATGTGAATGGCCTTGCTAGAAAGTAAGCGGTTCAGGAAAGAAGGAAAATGTGATAGCGTGGGCAGAAGGTACTGGGTTCGAATCCCGGCGGCGGTGTTGGAACTTTTTCCTTTGAATTTTCTCGAGTTGTATCGCTCCGACTCTGTGGATTCCTGTGGAATCAAGTCCTATACAAGATTAACCATATATAATGTCGTGTTGCCAAGGGCGTAAAACTAACAACTTATAGAGAAGAAAGTCGGTCGGTATGCAATTGTGAGAATCCAACTCTCGCCTGGCAATGACAAGTGAGGCTCTCAAAAAATACAATGGGGCACCACTCCACTAAATCAAGCTAATTCCCGAAGAGTAGATTGAGTTGCTTCCCTTGATCTTTGGCAATGCGAGGTTGCCGCTGGCTGGTGTGGGTTTGAAGTTTGAATTTCTCTAAATTTTATTATCCCTTTTACTCATTCACTTTGATTTATTTACCTGACAATGTCACATTTTCCCACCTTTCTAATCACCCCCCCCCCCCCCCCACACACACACACACACACCCTCTCCCGACACACACACACACACACCCACACACCGCACTGATTGTGAAGTTCGAAAAGGGGTAAAACTCCCTTCTTGTCCAAAGAGAAATAAAAAGAGAATCTATTTCGTATGATGATTTATCTAGTTAGTTCCCTTTATTAAAAAGGCCCAAAACCCGAGTAGTAGAACGGTAAAAAGACGGTTTGGGAATAAAATAGTCGAGTTATTTCCCCCTGAAACAATAACGGATGGAACAAAATAAACTTTCTTTCTTCTTTCTTTATCAATAACCTTTTTAGTACCTTTCGGTGTAAGGTTAATAATAAACTAAAGATATAAATAGTCTTCTTTCTTTTTCTTTCCTATCCAGTTCCCAGTGTAGGGCCCGCTCTATGAGGCGGATTTACTATGGATCAAGATATTAGGCCAAGCAGGTGATCAGCCCAATGTGAACTATAAATAGGGACAATGTGATATTTTCCAAAAAGGCTTTGACATTTTATTGATATTGGGGAGGGTAAAGGGGGTGCTTCTATGACTATTTTTAATAGATCGATTTGGTCGATGTGTGTTTGTAAAATATGCATATCATGCAGTTTCCAAGATTTGCAATCGTAGGCAATTATGATAATATCATGCCCTTTGCACCTTAGTCAATAGAAATATGAATATAACATTTTTGTCATGCGCAGTTCGTCACCCAAAATAGGCGCCCTGGTGAACGATAGTGGGTAGCACTAGGCAGACGACGAAGCAGGTCAAGGGTCATGTTATTTTATAAAATATAGGATATTGGACCGGTGTAAACGGAGAAAAACACTACAAACGCTCCGGTGGAAAAAAAACACTACACGCCCAGGACTAAAACACTATACCTGGGGGGGGGGGGGGGGGGACACTACACTTTGGGGAAAAAAAAAA
>JARBEQ010185193.1:0-22261 GCA_030265355.1 Tritonia tetraquetra
AAGTTTGTGTATCATGCATAAACCTTACACCGAAAGGTACTAAAAGGTTATTGATAAAGAAAGAAAGAAAGAAAGAAGTTTAGATCGTAATAATTATAACATTTTCAAACATGTATTATTTACGTCATGAGAACATTTAAATATTGCATTTGTTGTTCTATACACATCTATTCTTATCATTTCATTCACAGACATGACGTAAGGGGGAAATGCACAAAACATATTTTTTCTGTTATTGAAATGTGTGTTTTTCTATTGATGCTGTTTGATCTTTATCGTGGTTGTAACATATTATTTGTCTTAGTATAACTGCTGTCATTCTCTATTTAGCAATCAATCATCTTTATTATTTTATTATATATATAATAGGTTCCATGTCGTGTTGTTCCATTGAAACGCTTTGTTTACATTTATGAATCTTTCGTTACCAATCTTTCGTAGCAGAACAATCGACGTCATTGGACAAAGTTCCGAAATATTGTTGACTGAAGACTCAAGACGGCTTAGATGGAAACGCTTGGCTTATTAGGACGTTCATTTACGTGCTAGACTATGATGTTCTTACCACGTATTTCCAACACAAACAATAAGAAAGTCAACGACAGACGGTTTATGAATGATATGAAAGGGCGTCGTGGTAAAGATTATTGGCCTTGTGTCACGGAAGATGTAACAGAGTTGCAATCCCACAATACATGTTTTATCATTTGAGACGGTGGGTTTTTTGTTCTTGTTGTTGTTGATGTTGTTTCTTTTGTTTTGTTTTTTTGTGGGGGGGAGGGTGGGTGTAAGACATGTTTCATCTTTAAGCTTCACGTCAATGTTGTTGTTTATTATATCAATCTGTTCTCATATTTTGTGTTTTTCGTCTTTAGACTGACTAGATCCTTACATTTACTGGTGTTGAAAGAGAAATGAAAAAAGGCTTGACAGAGCACTCTCAAATAAAAGCATTTACTGACAGTTAATCCAGGACTTTGTGCAGACATATGACCAACATCTACTCATCCGCAAAGATGGGACTCGAACGAAGCACCATGCTGTAGTAGGGGTAGGTTGTGCTATTTATAGAAAGCACAGGGTCATACCACTGATTGTTTTTCTTCTCAGATCAGTGTGTACCTGTTCGTTTGTTTTCCTTGGGGGGGGGTGTTTTGTTTTGGTTTTGGTTTTAGGGGGTTGGCACTTTTTGGGAGTTTTAACATTTTCAGTTTCTTTTTACGCTCTCAACATGACGGCGGTGGTTAGGAAATCAAGGCAACGATTCTAGTCTCATCTCATTCATTGTCCTACCCAAAATCCTTCTTTGCCCATTTCATTGCGTTGATCCAAGAATCTCAATCATCTACTGAGTGTAAGAAATCTGCGTTGCAGAGGTTAACAGGTTCTATTTCTCTGGATCACCAGCCACGTTACTACCCATGGAAATGAGTAGAGGATCGGCAGACCATGGAGGCCCTTCATCTGGACACTGTAGACAGTCGGATGAGACAGACAGGGCCTAAAGTGGACACGCGCGGTTGATCTAAGCACAAGGCCAGGATGAAATAAAACCCATTACGCGAATCTCAAGCCACTGATCAATAAACTCGTCCGCGGTAAGTGGCAGAGGTCGTTGAGTTATACGAAAATTATATATATAAAAACAACTGTCATGAAGCCAGTCAGGACTCACAAGGAAAGAGAACGCCATTCCGTCCTCACCCACAGGCATCTGCTATTGGTGAGGAAAGATACCATAATAAGCTGCACGTAACTGCACTCTATTCGTAAAACACATTTGGGTGTTTATCTCTTGATAGCATGAAGAGTGTATTTCTGCAAAGTCTGTGAATACCCTTTTTTTTAATTTGTCGATACCCGAAAAATCAAAGGACCGATTTAAAACATGGCTGTTTCATAATTACAGTCATATATAGTTACAGCGTGTGTACGACAAGACTGTATTGAAAGTGCATTTAACTAACTTTGAAGGTGGAGGCAATCGCACATGATTTATCATATACAAATGCTGGTACAACAAAGCCAACCTGATGTCCAAACAATGCTGTTTTGGTTAGTATATGAACAATAACATAAACGTTTAGAAGATATCCTTTTTACTGTTTTTGTTCACGTTCCTCTACTTGCTGCTGCTACTATTATAACAACAACTACCACTACTTACTACTACTACAACAACAACAACTACCACTATTTACTACTACTACTACTTCCATAACTTTATCATTGATTTGTTTTGGGGTTTTTGGTTTCTGCTTACGAAATGAGAGTCAATTAGAAATATTTGATTAGCAGTTTTGGTCGATCTAAGTTTTATTTTCGAGCACCAGAATGGGTAAGACTAAATTGACTAACGATACGTTTCTCTCACAAGCACTATGTCTGTAAAGCAGCTCGCAGTTTGCAAAAGGGGGGGGGGGAGACCAGCAGTGCCTTACTCGAAGGATGCCAAATCGATAATCGTCCGATCGACGCTAAGGCCAATGGAATTAACTACATCACTTTTGGCCCAAAACTTTTCCGATTTAGCTTATCTTGCAAATTAGGTAGAAACAGTCAACAATTGTCCATAGCAACAACTTCGCAACAACTCACATTCTTTTTAAAAAAATTACGCCTCGATGTCGGCTCGAGTTTGTGCAATAGCTTGCCTCGCATTGTTCAGATGGCTCTTTAAGTGATTAATTGTAGCAAAATCAATGCACTTTACGCTGTTGTGCAAAACTTTAAGAACACGTTTTGGGATATCGCTTTCCTATCACAAAACCCATTTACGATTGTCACATGATTTGAAATAAGACAATACACAACAAATCAAGAAGATATTGACTCAAACGTTATCACAACCTTCCAATTAGCCCTCACATCTTAGTCAAGAATCCTCAAGTTGTCACACAAACAAAGATGAACCAAATTGCCTTATTGAAGTACATTATTATAACGGCATCCCATTTACACTCACTAGTACCAAAGAAACTCCAAAGCCCTTTTAAAAGACAATACATTGTCACTTTCTATAGTTAACTTGCTCCATTGCGTTATTGTCCTTGTGGGGGGGGGGGGGACTGAACCGATAGGTTTCTGTTCTGGCTAATGGTTGGTTGAATTTTAACGGGTGGTAATTCCTTGTGGTGTGATTTTGGGCCGGTGAAGTGAAATGAGGTGGGATGGTAATGGCCAGTTGTTTGATTATGCCCTTGTACAGCAACTTGAGTCGTTTATTATTTTTTTCTGCGTGTTTTTTAATTGCCGCTTCAATGTCTGAATAACGTCTGTCACATATCCTGCGTCCCTGGTGTAGCACTTTGCGACGAATCGCGCCGCTTTTCGTTGTATTTGTTCAATCATAATATGTTTCCGGCAGTGTGGTTCCTCTCCGGTGGATCTCATGCTGAACTGGCGTATTCCAGGATCGGCCATACCAATGCCATATAGACTTGAGCCTTTACATTGATGTAAGTTTTGTTTTATGACCCCTAATCATTTGTAAGCCTTAGCAACGATATTAATGATTAGTGTCTCCCATTTTAGAGATTTATTTTGTTGAACACCAAGGTCCATGTCGTTTCAGTTACCGTAATTAGCAATACGTTCCAATGTAAACCAATCCCTCAACGAAGAGGGTTTCTATGTTGGCCCCAGGAAGACATAATATATGATATGAGAAAATGATCCAATACCACTAAAACTCTATAGCAAAAATAATGGAGTGATAAGCACCATGCACTGTGGAGAATCTTGCAGTAAACAAACACGTAAATGTGTAAGCCAGTGTTAGGTAATTAGACTAACAAGTTAGATGTATCTTGAGTTATTGTGAAAATAAGGAAAATGAAGATGGAATTCGTGAATGACACTGTGTGGTGAGACAGACCCTAAGACCGGACGCAAACCAAAGCTTTGTTGTTCAGGTGTTCCTTGGAACCAAATAGAGGAGCCAGAAACTTGGAAGGATACAATTTCACCGTTGTCCTTGCATTCAAACAAATGCGATCCGAATAAGGTCAGAGGATGAGAAAGAAAATATAACGGGTCGTAAATACATAGATTCGAAGTGAACGGACTAAAATATTTGTTACCGGTGAAATGAAGACCCGTTGAAAAAATGTTGGACCCGGAAGATTACAAAACGAACGAGAGTTTATTTATGCAAAAAGGTGGGACAAAATTGCTAGGAAAGGGGCAGATAATTCATTGTTGAAAGGGTCAGACAGACCCAGACAAAATAAAGCACAAACTATCTGAAGAATTCTTTTAGATTCCGATTTCTAAAGCAATTCGGAATAACATGCAGAAAAGTTTTAATGGCATGATCTTTTTGACCAAACATTCCATGTTACCCTTTGAGAGATCGCAAACTCATCATTGGCATCGAGAAAATAATTGCTTTTTTCTTGACTGTGGGACGAGGGGTATTCAAATTGTATAACAAAAGTCTCGTAAGATTATTCAGTATATTTTAGACTTAAAAGCCAAGTTAAATCCATAGAATGAACAAGCAAAACGACACATTATACGACCGGTAACGGTACTTACTTATGAGTTATAAAGGAGGGTGTGGGTGGAAGTTCATTTCAGTTTTCAGATTTGCCGCCATCTTGATAACAAACCGTTGTTTTCATTGGGCTCCAAACCCTTTACTTGTATTACAATGTGTAAATGCTATTCTACTGGAAGCATTAAGATATTGTAACACCACGAAGCATCGTGCGCTCAAAAAAGGATGTCATTTTACTATAAGCGGAAGTCGTGAAAACTATGCTATGAATGTCAATAAACACAATTAGAGGAAACAAAGCATCAATTTCTATAAAAATCAACGACACCGCCGATCCGATATTAAATAGGCTAAAAACAAATTCCAGTTAAATTGTAAACCACGTTCAAAATCTGGTAGCAATCGGTGCGGTAGAAATTGAGAACATCCGTTAAAGAATCGGGCTTATTCATTAAGATAATGAAACGAAGGGATTTGTAAAATATTAAATTCTTTTTTTTTTCTGTGTAGAAGTAGAAATTATTTTCAATTATTGACAATATTACAGAATGTATGGCAACACTTAGTCTACCTTTTACTGCACTCGCCGTGTCCTTGAGAAGACACTTCGCCGTAGCTACTCTAGTTTTGTCTTTTTAATTTTTGTCTGTCAACGCCAAACCACGACCTCGCCCAGTTTACACACACCCCAAAATACAAAAACATCATTGTTCTGTACCCTAATTTCGGCAATGAGACCACCAGGCTGTATTTACTCTCTAGATAGCAGTCTCGTTAACAAAATAAACATAATATTAGTGTGTATTATTGTTTCAATCAACATGTGAGATAGAGAAATCTTTAGGGAAGAGCCAAGGTCATTTCTCCCTCTGAAGATTATCACTTTCCTATTGCTTCTTTCAAATAATTTATTTAAGACTGGGAAGTATTTCGTGTCGTTCCTTCCCTTGATCCGTCAAAAAAGCTTTTTGTTCTACGTTATAAACTCAACAGTCTTTGGTAAGACAAGGAATTGCTATGTTCCCATCATCATCAACATCATCATCATCAACAGCACCAATCATCATTACCGCCGCCACCACCACCACTATCATCATCATTATCAATTAGTGTATATTATGTAATCTCAAAATGGGCCTTTAGTTTTTTGCAACTGTGTGTGTGTGTGCGCGCGCGCGTGTGTGTGTGTGTGAGTGTGTGTGTGTGTGTGTCTGTGTGTGTCTGTGTGTGTGTGTGTGAATGTATTGTTTGATTTTTGATTATGTAAAGCGCCTCTGAGCACCTCCAGTGGATTTCCGGCGCTATTATTATTATTATTATTATTATTATCATTATTATCATTATTATTATTATTATTATTATTATTACAACATCATCATCATCATTGTCATCAATATGGTAGTCATCATTTTCATTAACCCATAAAAACATCATCTTTATCACTACACTGTCTCTACTTTTCCTCATCATCTTTTTCTTCTTCGTCGTCTTCTTCTTTTTCTTCTTTTCTTTCTTTTCCACCTGGCTGGCGCCTGCTAGTGGTTTCTTTTTGTGTGACTTTATGGTAGCAAAGGGATTATTTTATCATAAAATAAAAACACTATAGAGCAGTTTTCAAATAAATTTCCATGGAAATAATTTGCAGTACACAATCAACGCTATCACTAATGCAGGTCGAAATAGAGTTCTATTACTAAATCCTGCAAATCATTGTGGTCATGCCAAAATGAAAATCTAATTTTTGAGACACGAATTCGTCTGCTAACTGTTTAAACTATTAAGCAGGGCTTCGTAGCATACCGGTAACGCCTCCGCTTCGTATTGGGTTCGAATCCCGGCGGCGACGTGAGGACTTTTTCCCTTGAACATTCTCCAGTGGTGTGGGTCTGACCTTGTGATTTCACGTTATAGAATCAATGGACTATAATTCGGAGGCCCCCACCTTTGATAGACATGTACCTATTCTGTGTTGCTCATGGCGTAAAACTAACCAAACGTTTTAAAACCATTGAGCCGGGTATAGAATTGATCTCAACACTGATGTCATTACTTCTCCTTCTGCAACATAATAAAACTAATCATCCATTCCATTCATCACTAGCACTTGTTTCTTATCTATTTTTCAAATTTCATATGCAAAGAAGACTTTTTTGGCGTTAATTACTTTAATTAAGTGATCTTTTTTAAGAATGTACTTTTATCGATTGCTCGCTGTTTGAAAAAAGCCACAGGTTTATTTGTTTTGTTTTTGTTTCTTTCGTTTTAGATTCTCTCTCTCCTTTTTGTTGTTGTCTTTAAAGTTTGTTTTCGTGTTTTTTATGGGGTTTTTTTTTGTTTCGTATTCATGAATTGTTATTGGAGTGTTGTTTCGTTTTCTTTTCCTTTTTGTTTCATTGTAGCAGTTTCTGTATGTTGGTGTTGATATTGTTGTTGTTTTGTTTTGGGGTGTTCTATTCTTACTTTGCCTTAATATGAAATCTTTTATATTCGTTTCACATCTTTTTTACAAAAATAGACTACTCTCATTAGAGGTGTTTTGTGGAAATTATCCACACAATCTCAATTCATAGTAGTATGACATTTTTAAAGCAATGGAAGAAAAACAGAATGCCATGGGCAAAAAGCAACATGATCAAGTATTTTCAGGACGTGAAAGCCAAACTTCCTGTCGGGACCAGCGATACACATTATCTAATTCATTGGTTGCACATCTGAGTTATCGCTTTCTCCTGTAAATTCCTTTGGGCCGTCAACCTGAGTATTTGTATCTTTTAATGAAGGTGTCGATGTCTCGCTTCAATTTACACACTAAATAGTTTACAGCTCTCTTATTTCCTTTCTTTGAACCATTTTTTAAATCAAATTCTGTTTCACTTGTTTTTTTACTGCGTGCCACTCTATCCCCTCATTTTACTCCCTGTTTTCATTCTTTTCCACCGTGTTTTGCACTAAGCCCTTTACATTGTTTTAATGATTGATTCCAATCCCTTCTTTGTATTCTACTTCTCGTGAGCAAAGACACAGGGGAAACAATTATACTTTCTGAAAAATTAAAAACACATTTTTATAAAGGCTAATTTGTAAACATTTCCCACCACTCCTGGACATTTTAGAGATGGATTATATGAATATCGCACTGCTGGTTGATTTATGATAATTTTGTTGAATATAACATAAACAACGATGATGATAATAATGACACACAAACAACAATGATTATTGATATATCAATAATGATGATAAAGACGATGATGATAATGATGATGATGGTGGTGGTGGTGGTGGTGGTGGTGTTGGTGGCGATGGTGATGTGTTGTTGGGACGGACATTCTTTGTAATTATAATAAGTGATGTTGACCTATTCAACCGTATTGTTCTGTAATAGTTCTTTCCACGCTTTATGATATTACACTGTACAGCCTTTTACCGTCAACTGTTGAGTCTATTATCAATGCTAGCTCGATTATCAATTGTTGACCAAACACGTAATTCAAATGTAAGACAAATTATGATCCCAGTCAACACATACACAATCTAGTAGGCACAAGGGTCAAAATGACAGTAGAGAGGGGAGGGGGAGAGGGGAGGGGGAGAAGATAAAGAGAGGGAGTGGGAGAAAGTGAGCGAAGAGGAAGTGTGATAGCGATAACAAAGACCCAAAAATGTAAAAGAACGTAAAACCGATCATAATTTAAAGATTAAAATAATTTTTCTGTTCTGTCATATTAGATTTGACTATTTGATGTATGGGTTCGAATCCTGCCACCTTGACTAAAACAGAATGTATTTCAGTTACCTTGTTACACGGTAGTAAATGACGATGTGGCCGGATGTTTGACATTTCTATGACGAAAGCACCCAATTGTTGTTGTCTTGAGCAGAAACGTTTCATTGAATGCATCACAAGTCCTGGTGTAATGATTGGTACCAACTTTATCCGAGAGTAAGAAATGTATTTCTAGGCCAGGTTTTATTCAGAATGTGCCAAATTGTCACTTAACGCAACAAAATTCGGATTAAACAGCGGTCCCCATTAACCTTTCGTCTAATACAAAAATAATTTCGTCTTTTTCAACTCTTAAAAAATATCTCCTTTTGCGGTCAATGATGCCCCTTGTTATTGAAAACTAATAGTTTGAAAGCAATACGCGAGCCGAGGCGTGCTCGGTGCCCGGGGGCAAAGTCCACACCCGAAAAATGACGAACGTGCTTTGTGTAAAGGGAAGTCAGTTCCGTTCAGGATGACTATTTTTTGTCTCCCCAATGTGACAAGAAACATTTCATGTCAAAAAAAATTAACGGGGCCCTTTATAGAACGTAACAAAAAGGTTCTTCTCTCGTCCTTCTATGTTCCCCAAAGTCTTCCGTCTTCAGAATTTATTTGCACTCTACAAAAACCAGTGAGTTCAATTATGTTTTTTTTTCCCTGCAGATGGAAACGTTTTTGTCAATACTCATTTATTGTTCTTTCCTTTCTGATTTCGTGAATGCTCACTGGTATTTTGGGGTTGTTTTTTAGGCGGGTCGTTTTTGTATCTCTGGTTGCACTTCTTCATCTATCTTTTTGGTGCGGGGGTTTGAAGGCATTATCTGCTGTATTTTGGTGTCGGCGTAGAGGGCATTATCATCAGTTGCTGTATTTTGGTGTCGGGGTAGAAGGCATTATTAATTGTTGCTGTGTTTTGTGTCGGGGATAGAAGGCATTTTCATGTGTTGCTGTATTTTGTAGAAATCAATGCCAAGCCTGGACACATGCAAAATCACACTAGTAAAAATTAGTTGTCTTAGAAAAGCCCTGGGAAAGAGCAGAAGAGACAGAACAAAAAAAGAAATGGTAAGAAAAAACCTGGGAGTGGAACCAATTATAAGTTACATAAAAAGACAACATATCAAATGGTTTGGACACCTTGTCGGAATGAAACCAACGACACTCCCTCAAATATTAATATTACACTCTCAAAACCAACACAAGGAAAACAAGAGAGCGTCCCAGAAAAAGATGGATCTAGGATGTGAAAGAAACATTAACAAAGCATGGATTGAAACCGGAAGAAGCAACGTCTTTAGCCCACGCCAGAATGTTACATCTCCGTCGACACCCTAACGGCTACTAAAAATAGCTTAAAGAGAAGAAACTGTATTCTGTAGCAATCAGTCAATATTAGTTATATCATTGACAGATATCAGGTTTTAACATTTTTATTGCACACAACCGGCAATGTTTCAGTATTGGATTCTATGACTAAGTTATTTCTCGACTCTTATGAGAGCAAACAACATAAACTGCAACCCTACAGTCACGATCGATAGGGTCGTAGTCTTCTTCTCTCTATTTATATCCAGCCAAAAGGAAGATATGCCTTTAGTTTTCAAAAAGTAACAATCATTATAGAAAAATATATTCTTTTAATGGTCTTCAACTTGAATAATATGTTAGTAAAAACAAAACAGTCATTACTTTTTACATGACAGAACATAAGGGACTCGATATATTTAAAACTTAACTTAATGTAAATCAAAATAACAAAATGTACACATTCGTCATTTTGCCCCAAAAAATCAAGAACGATTTTTTTTCACGAATACTCCGACACTTCCGAGCTCAGCTCGCCCTAACCACTCGAGTCATAAACCTCCATTTCAACCGATGCATTCCAACCCCCCATCCATTCGTAGTTCTCACAATCCTTCAATTCTGGCCGGAAGCCGAAGACGCGAGATTCAATCCACTTTACTCCATCCCAAGATTATCCTTCCGCGCGGTCTGATACAAAGACAGCCCTGTCCCAAAACGCCAGCCGCCTTCATTTTGAATTTCAACCACAGAGAGCTCAACTGTCTTAAGTCATTCTGAGATGGTAGTGACTTCTGAATATCACAAATTGGGTTCATCCGGTTTGCCACAAAAAAAAAGATGAAGGAAAAAAAGAAAAGAAACAAAAGTCCTTAAATTTGGGTTTATTGTGACATTTCTTCTGAAATGTAATACTGTTGTCTCCAAGCGTCTTTAAGACATAGAAGTGAAGATGAGGGGGCAGTAAATGTAGTTTTGCATCGGTTGTAATATCTTATTTGGAGGGATATGGATGTCTTAAATGAATAAACTACGCATTATAAAAGAAGGACGGCTCATCTGGACAAAAAACTCTATGAAAATATGATCTCATTTAACGTCACGAATGCTGATTCCATTGTCATGTTACTTATTTATTGGTAAAACCATCAATTTCACCCATGTTTTTATTGAAGTTGGTAATGATATCGTGGGTTGTTCTTTAGTAATTCAATTACTATTTATCTATACGATTTATTCTTCGTTCGATTTGGTTTGTTGTCTATTTCTAGTCGTTACGTTTAAACTTTTATTGTTTATTAATAACTCGTATTTCATTGCGTATTCCCATTATTCATCTATGACTTTATATTCGTTCAACCAAAGTAGCTAATGTTTAACATAGATCTAACACCTTATTTTAGTTTAACTCACAAAATTTGATTCAAATCCGTTATGTACCAAACTATATAAAGGACAGTCTGTTCCTTGTAGGCGATGTGAATAGCATGCCTTGAGACGAATTCCCCGATACGGTCAAGTTTCACCAAGTCTGTTCAGAGGACGTTGGGGATAGCAAGTAACTACTCAAGTCTTATTTATCACGACAGCAAGTTGGTCCAAAGTGGGAAGTAGTACGAAATTCGATTACTTCCCCTTCCAATTTGCTAAAAGTTCTGGGATAGAGTGTACCGAGTTAGTAAAACAAAACGGCATAACAATTTTGGACATAGGTAACAATTATATAGTATTGAATTAAAGGAACCTTGTTTATGTTTCTTCTTCATCTTCCTCTTCTCATTTGTTTCTGGTTTTTGTTCTGTTTTTTTTTTAAATTTCTTCTTTTGTACATATATCATATTGTATTACATATGAAGACTACAGGGGGAAACATTCTTCTTTTTTAAGCTACCCTCAAACAATGTGGTATAGAATAACAATTATGCTTTAATTGTATTTTTACTTTCATTTATTAGTAAATTGGGATGGGCTTTGCTTTTATCAAAAGACATCTTTGCTCTTTTGAAGAGTTTGTTATCAATACAACATTTGAATTTCAAATCGGAAGACTGCATATTTCCCCTGTGGTCTTTGTATTATCATTTCTTCATTCATATATATATATATAGGGGAGATGCGGGTAATATGGAACACTCCTTTAAAATCCTCTATAGCTTTCACAATTTTGTTCCGGAAGTAATGCCATTTCACACTTGTGTAGTTTAACATTACAATGTTTTTTGTTTTTTTAATTGATTAAAATTCATTTTTCGGGAAGTGGTCTATATTAACTAGGCCTTTTCAATGGTGTTATGGACCAGTTAATAGGAACGTTGAAAAGGACAAGAGCACTCTACTCTCAAATGGTGTAATGTAAAGTTTATCAAAATAACAATCAAGTTCACCTTATATGGCAAAATCTGCTCAGTTTTCTTATAGCTGAGGGGTTTACCACAAAGGCAACAGTAAATATTGTTATGGCCAAACTTGGGCAACACCTAAAATTGTGACGCTCGTTTTGCGATTCATGGTTCAGGCGCAATGGGCTGGTCACCTGCTTGTCTTATCTACCTGATCCAAAGATTTTCCAGCAATGCTGGACGTGGAACTTCCCGCAACACTCCTTTGGGGTATTATGTGGTATGGATAACAAAACAAAACAAAAATGGTAAATTATGCTCTTTAATTTACAACAACATTATTTTGAACTTAAGACTGGGGAAGGGGGGGGGGGTTGACTAATCCCTTGCCTCTGGATGCGGAGGTCGGGTTCGAGTCCCGCCCTGTGCAGGGTTTTTGATGGCTCTGCCCGGGTGATTCAGGTACTGCCATTGATACGACCTCTGTGTTGAAAATGGGGTAAGACTTTAAACTTGTAAGAATTCTAGACTTCACGCCATTGTGCTGCGTCAAGATTTAGTGTATGATTATTGTGGTCGCCGAGTAGAAGCAACACTTTGTTGCCACGTGAAGTTGGATAAAGTGCTTCAGCTAAATGATAAATGTTCCTTTGTCCATCCAGTCACTGTCATTATAATATGTCAAAGTTACAGGGGGGTCGTTTGAAAAGCAGCATAGAGTGAGAGTAACTTCCAGCAGCATCAAATCAGCAGACCACTGTTTGTGTTGATTCACATTTCCTGGCTTGACAAATCGCCAGTTTGGTGCTTTCCTTTCTTCCTTATCACTGTTTGATTTTTTTTTCAAGGAGAAGAGAAATACCAGATTCATCAACATCGAAAATATAATCTTCGTCTCTTCTCCTCCTCTGTGTCATTGTTCCCCCCTTTGTCGTCACTTTTACCTCATTTTGTTGTGCATTATGGCATAACGTCAAAGTATGATTTTAGGACAATGATTAAAAAGGTTTATGCCTCACTTATGTATTTTCACCTTCTTCTTCTTCTTTTTCTTCTTCATATTTAGTGGATTTTACACGATTGTTGTTGGATGTCGTTGTTATTCCACGAGTTTTGTCAAACTTGTTTTAACGAGCATTCAATGCAAAGTTTTATCAAAATGAGTGGAATAACGAGTTTTATACACATCGCTATGCCAGTGTACACTCTATTCACCATTTCACTTCATAACCTTGTCATTACCTCGCAATACTCCGCTAGGAAAAAATGAACTTTTGCTTTGTGAATTAAAATGAAAATGACGATAACTTTATTTTATTTTCGTAACAGAAAGTCGTTGATTTTGAATTGGAACGTTAAATAGCAATAATGATTGAACTGATAAAAATATTAGAATAGGTCTAGGCTAGACAAGACACAAGTTCGCGTTCATGGCAATTTCAAATGACCTAGATTTCTTCGAATCATCTAAACTCTAGATAGTTTATTTGTTGAAATTGATGTAGGCATTGCCACCGCAAATTGGACCTTAAAAAATTGTTTTCACAGCGTTTTGAATTGTACGCTCTTCGTTGTTTACTGTAACAATTGGGCTAGTTATATCCCTTTGTTTATTCTTTTAAGAATTAGTTACACCAAAACCTATCAAACGGTCCTATGATGTAGAAATTATATCTAAAAGACTAAAACAATATTGATCCCTTACCAAACATTGTTTTTTGCGAAATAAAATCATATGTTTACTATTTGATATGGAATATTCAAAACTAAAAAACGCGTCTCTAGATTACACGTAGCTAAGTTAAGTCATCGGATTGCGCATTACTCTTATGTTGACATTGTTATTTCGCATGCGAAATACGAAAGTTGTTGATATGGTAGTTTTAAAACTCTTTAGGTTTATAATGCCCATGGCATAAATCATACTATTGGGTGGAATCACCGATACGCACCTGTCCTCCACATGCTTCTCTTCTAAGTCTAATTCTGTGTCTTCGTTGATACAGTCATGCAACTATCTTCTCTTGTTCTTCTCCTTACTTGACTTCATCTCTCCTCACTATGTACCGGTGCCAAATCAGATTCTCAAAGAACACGTTGTAAAAACTATTTGGTAGAATCAATTAAATCATTTTATGTTAATCCAGAAAGTGCTGTTCAGGTTGCGGGTAAAACAACAAATGAGTTCAAAATAGATGCAGGCGTTAGACAGGGTTGCATCCTTAGTCCATTGTTGTTTATTATACTGATGGATTCGATATCAAGGCAATGCAGGAGTATGAGGCCATTAAAAGAAGGAAGTGTGAAAATAAAAAACGAGTTCAGCTAATAATGTTAGGATTTGCAAATAAATTAGTGATATTTGGAAAACCTCAACAAGATCTACACCACAACATGAATATACTCAACAGGGAATTAAGGGAAAGGTGTCGGAAATTTTATGTTTCTTTTAACAAAAACTATGCTGATTAGCAGAGAACCAAATAAACATGCAATCAAACTAGAAGGAGATTTATTGTAAAAGGTTGATAACTATAAATACCTAGGAGAAATGATCAAGTCCAATGGTACTCTGAAAGAAGAAATAAATCAGAGAATTGGCAAAGCAACAAAGGTATATAGCCAACTAGGAAATTATTTTATCGGTAAGAAAGAGCTAATAACCAAAACAAAAATGCCAATCTTTAACTCAATTTATTGCCCAACTTTGATATATGGAAGTAAATTATGGACACCAGACAGTAGAGATAAAAGAAAACTACTTGCAACAGAAATGAAATTCCTAAGAAGATCAATAGACAAAACAAAGCGAAATCAAATTAGAAATGTAGAATTAGGGAAGAAGTATAATCTGAATATCTGGAAATGTAAATAGGTATAACAAAATTAAGATGGTTTGGACAAACAAACAGAAAGAAAGATAGCAGAGTTCCTAAACAGATAGTGGAATGTAAACAGCAAGAAAAAGTACTTGGATGGATGCAGCTTCAGAAATAATAAAAAAAGAGAGGCTTGAAGAAGCAAAGAAAAAAAAGGATGTCCTTACGCATACGTGCCTTTAAGGCGCATAGGGCCGGAGCTTAACCCGGTTTCGTTAGCGTGAATTGGACAATGACAATTTGTCATTTTCTGGATAGGACGCTGGTCTATCAGAGAATACTTTCCCAACACTTGTTTGAGAATTTGTACCCATTTCTACAGCTGGGTTGAGTGAGACAAACGGAGTAAGTTTCTTTCCCAAGGAAAAAACGAAGTGTCGTCGCTGAAGCCGGACTCGAACTCACGACCCTCGCCATGGTAGTCTAGACCACTCGGCCACCTCGCCTCCATAAGCAAAGATGATGTCACTAAATTGGGATCAATGACGAAAGTTTGTTTATCACGCATGTATCTTACACCGAAAGGTACTAGAGGTTATCGATAAAAAAGAAGAAGAAAAGCCAAATCAGACGCCATTATGCATATACATCAAATTCATCACTTCAGTCTCTTTCATATCACTAGAAGAAAACGTCCCTTTTGCATTGACAGCAGTGAGAAAAAATCACAGAATACACATTGCATGAAGGAAAATGAAAAAAAAACTGGACACTATTGCTTTTCTAATGAAAGCAAAGTAAACAAAAACAAGATAAGGCGTTGAGATCTCTTAGAATGACGTCAGATTACTCTCCTGTGGCTTTGTAGCAATGGCAGCAATACAATTCAGCTCCTGGGGGCGCCTTTTGTACAGATTTGTCATCGTTTTGATGCCTCAAAAGCAATAATTCTGCTGGCAAAAATAAGTCTGCATTGCAGTCCAGAAATAAAGGCGTCAGAGGTACACGCAATTTTGGCTTGTCTGCGTGTATTTTAGATGTCTTGAAATGAGAAACATTTTAATAGGAAGCAGGATTGAGAACTAGAATTAAGTCAAAATTAAGTCGAATATTTTTTCAGATACAGATTTTTTAAATGAAGTGTCCATTTTCTTCTTTTGCGTTTATTGTACACACGTGTGGATTACCTCTTATTCAACATCCTCAATTCTAGAGTCCGTGTATTGGGAACCAACCCTTTTTCATCAATTGCGTCATAACTTGTAAAATTCTTGGAATCAATGCATTGTATTTTTTACTCTACAAAACTGTTTGGTGGACTCTACTACTTTTATTTCACCTGAATCTATTTTCATCCAGAATTCATTAAATGACTCTTGATCTAATACAACCGTTTGGTGATTTCCCCTGCGTAGACCACTTACGTAGTTTGTTTGGTTTGATTGTGTTACTGTTGCGTTCTTTTTCCAGGAAAGAATAAGTCTTAAACAACTTTCTGAATTTTTAAGAAATATGTTTGAAATATTTATCCGCAATACCAGGATTGTAAAGATTATAGAATCTCTGTTAAAAAACCGCCGGTTCTTTGTAGAATGGATGGACGGGAAAAGCCGATTGAGATCACAGAAGACTGGACTCCCGCAAAGCTCTGTGCTGGCTCCCACACTTTTTAACATGTATACAAATGACCAGCCAGTTTTCAGTGACATCTGACGATTCATATATGCAGAGGACCTTTGCCTGGCAACACAGTCACAGGACTTAAAAACAATCGAAGATTTACTATCTTCTTCCCTGAACTCTCTCACCACTTATTACAAACAAAACTCACTAAATGCAAATCCAGGGAAAACCCAAGTCTGTGCCTTCCACCTAAACAACCACCAGGCGAATAGAAAACTAAACATCACATGGAACGATAAGGCTTTGGAATACAACAACTCTCTAGTCTATCTAGGAGTCATACTGGACCGGACATTATCTTTCTCCCAGCACATAACAAAGGTGAGAGCAAAGGTTGCCACAAGGAACAGTCTCTTAGGAAAACTTGCTAACACCAAATGGGGAGCAGACCCCACAACTCTAAGAACAACAGCCCTAGCACTTTGTTATTCCTCAGCGGAGTATTGCTCACCAGTCTGGGCCAGGTCAGGCCATGCAAACACAATCGACCCACAGCTAAACAATGCGTGCCTAATCACGGGTACACTAACGCCAACACCAGTACCAGCAGTTTACAGCATGGCAGGAATAGCACCACCATACATCCTCCGCGACATTCAGACCAAAGTACAAAAACACAAACAGGAAACTGTATGGTCATGACAACCCAAGAAGGAGACTCAAGTCCCGAAAAAGCTTCATGACGACAGAAAGCCTGCTCCCTGACCATTCAACAATCTACAGGCTTACAGAATGGAGAGAATGTGACAGTTACCCACCCAATGACGCAATCCATGGCCCAATCGAAGAACTGCCAAGTGGCACAAAGCTCCCTATAAATGAGTGGGTAACCATAAACAGGGCAAGAGCCAACGGTATTAAGACGGGAAGCAACCTGGTCAAGTGGGGACTAGCCACAACCAGTGAGTGCTTGTGCGGAGATCCAGCGCAGACCATGAAACACATCCTCACTGATTGTGATTTTGGACCAACGTGCACCGACTCAGACTTGAGATATTGCAACAAAGAAGCTAAAAACTGGTGCGACAAGATATGACGATGATCTGTTGGGTTTTGTTTCAACCAATCTAAATGCCCATGATATCTTTGGGCAATAATGATGTCTACGGAAAGGATTTTTCCGATTTATACCTATTCAATCCTCTGCTTCTACTTTTTTCTGCTTGGAAACCCGACGTTAGAATACATTTTTATTACGTTCTATCATTCTTTTGAAACCTTGGTGATTTCCTTTGCATAGCTTTCTCGATGTGATTTATTTGATATGAATAGAAAGCAATCGCTTACTAAAAGCTATGCTGTGAGAAGCCTTGATCGTCTGTTACAAATAAAGGTGTAAGGAGGTAAAACACATATTCTCTTTTAATATTATTCATTATCATGTTTGTAATGACTACTGCGTTGTTTTGCCATCACATTTTTATTCAAATTCAAGACGAGGGCCATGGTCATACGCCTTAATTACTTCTTAAGCCACGAGATTCCAGACAAACACTGGCCATTTTCAGATGGTCTGTTGGTCATGCTGAAGTTTCTTGGGAAATTACTTTTGGTTGGCTCAGGGGATATTCCATCTGCTCTCCTTTCTCCCCGCAAATCTCCTCTGCTTGGTATATCATCTTTCTATGCCCTCTCCGTTATCCATTAATGCCCTTGGGATTCTTGCACAGCTTCATGTTTCTGTCACTGCTCACAGATGAAACTGATGAGGAGAAAATAAAGCGCTCAGTTCATTGTTGGAGTGAGATGTATCTATGAGACACGACAAAAAGGAAGTGTAAAGATGTATAGTTGGATGGAGGAAAGAAACATGGAATAATTTTTTTTAAACATTTCATCAAAAGACTTCGGATTAGTCATGATTAGACAAGTCATTTGTTGGTATTTTCCCATTGGTACTTCTTTCTTATCCAGTTTCCTGTTACCATTAAGTGTAGGGCCCACCCTATGAGGCGGATTTACTCTGGATCAAAATATTAGGCCAAGTAGGTGATCAGCCCACTTTGATTTTCTTTGTCCTAGGAATTGGACAGTGGCCTTTCGACCTAATCTTCTCGATTCCGAACTGCCAAATAGTTCTGTACCGTTTTGTGAAGGTGAAGACAAACAACAGCTGTCGCCGCTGGGATTCGAACCTGGTACCTTTCGCTCCAGAGGCCAGATCCATACCTCTGAGCTACTGGGACCCCCATTGGTAAGTGGACTAATTAATCGAAAAAGAACCCAAAGGGATCGCTAAAAGACATTTACAACCAATCAAAAGATGAATGATTGAGTGAATGGAGCAAATAAATGGACTCATGAAATTGTTCTTTTTGAGATAAAAGTCAAAGAGGGGGATAACTAGAAAACGGAGGTTCATTGAAAAGCAACACAGTAGATAGGTGGATATAACGCTAAAAGTGTATTTTTCCGCTGTGTACTGATTTAAATACAATGACGTGTCGCCTCACTATTCGAGTATTCATGTCAGAATACCAACAACTTTCTCAGTTCGAGCAAAAAGCAGGATGTTGGTCACAAATGGATATTCCATATTTGGCGTTTTTGTTATTGCAGCGTTGTGTTTATCCATGTCTAGCCATGCGCTCACAAGGGGCCATTGGTAATATTGAATGCGCCGGCCGTCCCTAACAGTAGAATGAGTCATTCAGTTATTTATAGATTTATTAGGCCTTTATCTACGCCAGTCAAATTACCAAAAGTCTCAAGAGCATCAACAACGTATTGCATTGTTGTTTCGTCTGTTTCATAAGTGCCCACACTTTCTCTTTGAATAAACAAATGACAATTTTATAAATAACAATTCTAAACTGGATGAAATGATAGGAAATTGTATAAAAGCACTCTATTATGCATACACACATAACTGCTCTTACGGACACAGAAATACATTTAGAGACACGGAAAGGGGACATAAAAATGAGAGGACGTGGACGTAGGGGAAACAACCTAATAGAAATTGCTTCCAGCAATAATTTGGAATAAAAGTGAATAAATATAGGCACTAACAGTTTTAATTACAACACAAAATCGTTACTAGTAAACAGCATAGCAGTTATCATTTATTGGTACTATTTATAGTAGCAGTAGTTGAAGTTTTCATCTGTCTTGCGTGCTGTTATTGTCTCTGTCATGGATCTTGCAGTAGCAGTATTATCACAACAAATAGAAGCATACGGGGGAAAGAAAAGAAACAGAACTGACAAAGCAAGAACGTTTGCCGCATGACACTTTTTTGTCATTCCGTCCCCACAGACATAGATAGTTTTATCTGTTTTAAACAAAACTACAGAACACCTAGATAGAACAATATGGGTCGCTACAGTTTAGAGTCTGTTCAAATCAAATAAGACAATGGGAGATGTGTTCTGAAATCCGTAAACCCATCCTTTACCTGGGAGGTGAATGTATTGTGATGAGTGGGGGTTTTTTTTAACACGGAGATGCTAAAAACGTCGTGGGCAATCCAAGTGTTGCAACATAATCTAATCCTTTCGAGGGCGTCTTGTACAAATCTGTAACATGTTTGCTTGTCTGTAGTGAAGCATCTGTATAATGTTATTCCTTTGACTGCCTCTTTGTTTGTTTCGTTTCGAGGTGAAATGCATTAAAATGCATCAGTTTGAAATGCATATGTTTATTCACAAGCGGGCAAGACAAATGGCAAGAAAAAGAAGAAGAGAGAGAGAGAGAAAAAGAGAGAGAGAGAGAGAGAGAGAGAGAGAGAGAGAGAGAGAGAGAGAGAGAGAGAGAAGGGAAGAGAGAGAGAGAGAGAGAGAGGGGGGGGAGGGAGGGAGGGAGAAGTCTAATCTGATTGCCCTTCATGATTTTTTGGGTGGTTGTCGAACGAATAGTACATTGGCCGTGATCAGCATTTGGATGGGTGACCACTCGGGCGCTATGCCCTTGGGTCGGCACTTCACCCTAGCTCACGGGGTGCTGAACTGCGGCGACCCATCAATTTTAACTGTTGTATTTCTATGATAATGAATGTTTGATGCTATGTTTAATATGTCCAATGTAATGTGTAATGTATTTATGGTTGATTATGATTGATTATAGTATGTCCACCAGTGTAAAATGCCCTATTTCCCGAAAGGAACGAGTAATAAAGTTTACTTTTACTTTATCTAACTCTGCGTATACCACTCGACTCAGGTGTAAATGAGTACCCGGCCGAGGACAGCAATCGATCTTTTCAAAATGTTAGTGCTGAAGTGCCTAACGAGCAGTCGCACTGTATAGGATATTCCTCATGGAGATGAATACATGAGTGTTATGGACTTTCGGGGGTAAACTATACATTTTAAAGCGCATACAGCCTAATGAATCTTGTGGGTATGCTCTACTTTACTTTTACTGAACAAGTATGTATGTTCATGGCTACTCAATACGAGGCAAATGGGGTTTAGGTGTCCTTTGATCTCCGTAACAAGCCTTATGTTCCAATGGTTGAAATTTGGATTCTGTTAGTGGGAAAAGTCAGCTTTTATTTAACTGCAAAAGTTTACTATTTCGTCCACATGCAGTCTTCCTATACCCCCCTTCAAAATCAACCTTTGACCTTTGAATTGCTCGTCCTAACTGCGATAGCGAACATGGTCATGAATATGATCGCGATCTTAGTTCCTCAGGATTTGAGATCACGCTTGCGATTGTAACCTTGATTGCAATCAATGAAAAGTGATAATACGTCCAGGCCTACTTGTAACTGGAATCCCGTGCCTACACAAGACACCTTACTGGGATAAGTCGCACAGCCATATCACCTGCCATCCATATCTCCAATTAACAGGTAGAAAATCCCATCCGACCACCACCTGTGGCCGTAGACAAGTACCTGGTTTGTGTTAATGCCCCAAGGCAAGCCTTGACACATTTCTTTGCCTGCCTATGTATTTGTTTTCCTTATTTATTCACCTGTTTGTTTCATATAACAGGTATAATAGACACTTGGGTTTATTGTGTATTTTCAAGGACTACTAATTATACAATATCGCCCGTCCATATAACACTTCTTTTCCCTAATGAAGTTTAGGGCGAAAGTTGTAACCTTCGGTCTTATCAAGATTACGTCCCCGTCCATCTAGATCTTTAGTAACTTTCTGTATCTTGTAAAAGAAGACAGTCTAACTGAATCTCGCATATTTTTTTGCTGTTCGGCTTCATACGACTCGAATAAAAAGAAGCAGAATTAAACAACATACAGTTTAGGGAATAAGTATAAAAAAAACACATAGAGCAAAGATATAAAGCATCGTTGGCAGTGATTTTAACATGCAAATGTGATGAATGAATCCACAAAATAATCATTTTAGATAAGCCTGACACTGAAAGGTAAATTTTAGAAATGATGAATAAATTAGGAAAGAACTCTCGCAGACGCGCACGCGCAAACACATATAAATATGCTATAATGTTACATTTTTAATCATTTTTATTTTTTTGCACGTCTATCGCTCGTCATTCTATAGCCTGGTAGATATCAGGCAATTTTTCTGACATCCATTTCGCTCCATTTGTATTTACAACACTGATGGCAATCGACGAGTCGTAACTCCCCACAGCTTGTCCATCAAAGCACCCAGCGTGACGGGGAATACACGTATCTGGAATTGGATCACATCATATCATTTCACACCAGCCTTAACTTAGGAGTGACGTTATGATTATGATGTTGTTTGATACTTTATGAAAATGGTTCTATCCCACCTCTCTCTCTATCTCTCTCTCGCTCTCTCTCTCTCTATCTATCTAGCTATCTATCTCTATCTCTCTCTCTCTCTCTCTCTCTCTCTCTCTCTATATATATATATATATATATATATATATATATATATAT
>JARBEQ010185416.1:0-12735 GCA_030265355.1 Tritonia tetraquetra
GGCCCGAAACGTTCTACGTCCCTGTGTTCTGTCCCCTTTTGGAAGTTTATACATTACCTACCCATCTTGTTCATAATTTTTTAATATAAACTATATTTCATCTTTTATCTGGAACAGGAGGAAGCAGACAAAATGATCAATGAATGGCTGATTGATATTATGGAAAATTTGAAAGAGGTAAAAGTTAAGATACAAAAAAGTAATGAATTAAATTTCTCTTTTGTCAGATTTTTGTATTTTGGTAATGAATGACCTAGACTGCAATTCCAAATGAAGAGAGTTATTGTTAATGATTTTGAAAGATACTGAAATTCTGACATAATATGTGCTGTGTCTGACGCTTTTAATTTGTTCTTTCTCCTTTTAGATGACCAAGCTGAATGTGCCTGTAGATGAAAATGCCATGTTTGGGGCCAAAAGACTGTACGAAAAACTCAGCAGATTTTACTTTCTCTTTATTGGCCGGTTCTCAGCTAATAAGAAAGGATGTGTGTTCTTGGAAAAAACAGGTGTCATTCAAATGTAAGTTGACATTTTAATACCTCAACTGACATGAAGTGTAACAAAGGTTGGAAGATGTATGCGTTTGATTTGTTATGAAGCATGTCAACTGAATTTAATTTTAACGAGGCAAATTTCAGTGAATATGAGATCACAATTAAGTATAACATTTTGGTTGTAGTTGGGTTGGAGGTTGCATCTACCGCATTGCAGTTTAAACAGTTAATATAATGAATGTCTCAGACATAGAATGAATTTGATGCAGAAGGGCTTAAGATTAGAATTATATACTCCAATATGGCACTTGCGGAACTGATATTAAAAAAGATGATTGTATTATAGTAAAATTAATGCATTATTTTTACTTCATTTTTAACTATTCTTCAACCAGCCTTTTGGAGATGATGTGTCCCTCCACCAGTATAATGCATGTCAAATTGGCCCTGTCTTCCCTAAACTTCTCTTTGGATGGATCCACAAGGACTGTGCTATCCAAGGCTCTCACTAGCACTGTAGATGTAAGTGTTGATAAAAGCAGGAGACTTCCAGAATGCATTGCTGATCAGAGTTTTATGGTAGAAAAAGATTTTTGTAAACACTCCTCAAAATCAGTAAAAACTACTATCCTTATGTATAATTTTGTTTGATTTTGAAAGCATATGAATTGTTTGTCAAGTTAGTTTTGTTTTAAAATGCAGTGTGCTATCTAAAATGTACATAATTGAATGTAAATTGTTGGATGATTTTAAGTAGGGGTTTTTTTTCATTGTCTATTTTCAATGTTTCGTATATTTCAGGACTACTTATGATTAGTGGGTTTGTGATTCACTTGAAATTGTCATTTCGTTTATTATAAATGTTAATTTTTCTTCAAGATAAGGAACTACTGTGTTTTAGTCAGTTATTCATGTTTTTTTTGTTTTTCTCAAATTAATTTTCTGTTCAGTGAAATTTTGTTTTGTTTGTCTTTCTTTTTCATTTTACTTAAGAAATCCAATCTTAGTAACTCATAACATTCAATTATGTTTCTTCAATTTAAGGAATTGTATAGATTGTCATTCTTTTTGAAAGTTCATTCAAGATATTCACAGGCTTGTTGCAATAGGGTTTGAGTTATATTAAATAATATGAAATAGAAATGAGAAAAGACATTGGGTTTTTTTCCTTTAGTTTTGATCTCTATCAAATTTTGCAAAATTGAATCATTTCTGCGATAAAAAACATAATGGTCTCTTTAAGAACCAAAGATCAGGACATCGACAAGTTCAATTACCCTATCATTTCAAACTTCAGATTCCAATGCCAGGATAGTAAATCACATGATTTTTGGGGAATTGGTGGTGAAGCTGTATCAATGATAATTTTCACATCCTACACCCTCATTCCACATTTTTTTTTTTTTAGTTCTCAATAGTAATTTATGCTTGAAACTTAAGGCATGGTAGCCATACAAAAGTACTAAAAATGTTAATTTCACAATCGGTCAGACTTTGATGGTACAGGAAAGATAATTGGCCAATTTTGCCACCCCAAAGTTGAAAAGATATAAACATCTGTTTCTATGACAGACTAAAGTTTGTACAATTACCTACACATGATTTTTCAGAATCTAGCATAGTTGTTTTTTATGTGTTTGGTTTCAAATTTTCCACAAAACGTAATACAATTGTTAAAAAAAGAGGATTTAAGCAATATTCTTCCTCTCTGGAGGTTGTAGGTATATACCTCTTGACCATAAGCAAGCAAAGTATGAAGTATATTCATGCATGTATAACAGTGATTTTGTGCAAGAGGTGCCCACCTTTCTAAAAAATATAAAAGAATGGAGAAAAAGGGGAAAACTACTCATGTCTACATGAGAAATATCTCCGATATCCCCATTTCAAAACACATTTAAAGCATTTTTTGGCTACTTTTGATTGTCAGGAGTAGGTAAAAAAATCGTACAATGTTTCTTCTTAATTGGCCTCATTTTAATAAATATATTTTTCTTTAAAACTTATCATTGACAGATATGCCGTTTGTACGCCACAAAGCTTCTGCGTGTGTTAATGCGATGTGGAACACCAGGGTTTAGTTCATGGGGCATTGAGTTGTTGGTGACCCAGCTCTATGACCAGGAGAAAGGGGTGGCTATGTCTGCCATCAACATTCTTGATGAAGCCTGTGATCAGGAGGTAAGTCATATCATTTATATTGCTACCAAATTTTTTTCTCCTCCATCTTTTTCTAAGGTTGGTTAGTATGTTGTATAGTTCTTGGGCTAATGAAGGCTGCCGGAAGTTCAATGTCAATATTGAAAAAATATAGAGAGAAATGTAGAAACTTCCAGTAAAGACAATTACAAAGATACAGAACGTTTCGGGTAAAACGTTCTGTATCTTTGTAATTGTCTTTACTGGAAGTTTCTACATTTCTCTCTATATTTTTTGTATAGTTCTTGGCAGGCTGTTTCAACTTAAAGCTACTTTACTACATTTTGAATGCAGCACAATTGAGGAGAGCCAGCTGCCTAATGAAGATGGCACTGCACTGTTAAGAGATGACTGCTCACAGCGAAAAGAGATTTAATAGCAACAACAACCAGATTTTGAATTAAATATTTTGTTTTCGTTTTGTCACTGACGCTACAAAGTTGATTTTCTTCTGAGTAAATTCAGAGGTGTTACTTTTCTGGAAATTGCCAGGGCTGGCCCCAACACTGCTCTGTGGTATAAATTGGGTTCAATCAAACTTGCAATCAATTAAATGTAATACACAATACATTCCTATTGATATTATGTATGTTTGTAATATACATGTGAAATGGCTTTGTCCTCGATCTATTTCCGTTGGCAAAAGTTCAGGCCATTTGACAGAGCCTGGTGGCATCCCTATAGATTTGGACTTGTATTCAATCACCATGCTACATTTAACAGTGTATCACTGTTTGTATATTATTATTATTATTATTATTATTATATACTAGTTGAGATCCCGCAAATTTGTGGTGATCATGATAATAGAAATTGCAGATGAAATTGCTTTTCCCTACCAACTTCGAGTCTTCTCTGGTCAACTCCTGGGAATTTCGAACAGAAAGGGGTTTTCAAAAAAGAAAAAGGGAATGCGTATTTGACGGCCTCAGAAATTATTTGACGGTATCAGAAATTGGTCCAAATTGTTATTTATTTTTGTGCAAAATTTCAGAAACATGCGATGCTAGATAAACCCGTTAGGCTTGAGTAATAGTTATAAAGGCTGGCGCGAGGTTTTTGAAATTATGATAGATTAATTATGATTTTAAAAGAAATAATGCCTTTTTTCTATGTTTTAAATCTTGTCAGGAGAATATTCAATCCATAATCAAACTGCGGCCATCAATGCTTCACTTGGGTGATAAAGGTGTTATGCTCCTGTCTCGCTTTGTGTCATCGGTACGTGGTTTCAGGGCCCTCAATGATGCAAATTTCATTTCTAGCCAGCTGGACAAATGGCATCAAGTGAGTGATTTTGGAAATTTGAATTTAGACTAAATGTAGGTTTGAAAAATTACAGATTTCAAACGTAACAATTAAGAATATTGTATTTTTAGAGTAATTATGTTTGAATACATTTGTAGGTCACCAAAATTCCAATTACTGAAACTTTATCCCATGATAGATAGTTTATCAGACCTGCCAATCCTAATCAGTTTAAAAAACTAGACATGAATAGAAAGACAACAACAGTTTATATGAAAACCATAATGGAATAATGCTGTAAAAACAGAATGCAGTCCATTTGTCACATTATGAAGCATAGTATTTCCTTTAAAAAAAAACAAGACTTGACTAGTTTCTATTTTTATTTTTCATTATGGTTGGTTGGGCATTTTTTCTTCTTTTTTCACAGCATTTCAATGCACGGTACGTACACATTGTAGAGGAGATGTTGAATGAAGCTTTGACAACATATGAGAAAACTTTCAGTGGGTCTTGTCCTCGCAGATCTATTCTCAAGTGAGTGATACAAGCATGACATGTTTCTTCGCAACAATATCAGTATTAAAAATAAATAAAATCAGTGTTTTACTGGATAGATTTGTTATTAGAATTGGTGGTAATTAAGGTAGCAGCACTAGTAGTAGTATTAGGAGAATTTGTTCATCTGTCTCAGAGGAATTGGTCATTTGATGAAAAAAGATATTGTGTTGAATACTGATTACACTGAAATAACTCACCAAGTTACGAGACTCATTGAGAATACAGAAGAACCAGATGTTGAATTTTCCTCCAGTATAAAATGTAAAAGAATGAATGTTAGTTGAAGAGAATGAAAATCTAGATATTTGTGATGATCTGACACTAGATAGCAGACCAATGACTTACCAAGAAAGAAGGAAAAAATAGAAATTGTGTGATATGATGATTTAGGGAAAACTGTATTACATGATTTTTTTGTTCTTTAGGATTGAGATTTAAACTGATTATTCCTTTCTTTCAGAGGTCCAAAGAAGGAGGTATTTCTACCTGCCCATCTCTATGGACAGTTGACAATGCACGACGAAGGCCTGGAGCTGCTCTACAAGGAGGTGATTATGGACATCAAAATAATTGTCATTACAAGAGTTATTAATTTTCTGTATCTTTATATCAATATGTGGGGGTTCAATCACTAGCCTGGATGTGGAAGTCCGGGTTCCTCGTGCACAACTGTTCAAAACGGCAAGAATCCCGCTGGGAGTAATCAATCACCTGGCCAGCACTACCGTGATGGGGTGGGCGAGTATCGCGGCAAGGTCAGCTGAGTCACAGTGACCGTGTTAATGGCTTGTATAACGAAAGTCTGTTTAGCATTTTTTTTAAACTTTCATTCTAAATCCTGAGTCCAATTATCAACTCACAGTTCCATATAGAACATAATTTTAAACTGTTTAAATAGTCCTTTTTACTGTACAAATTTCAAGATTTTACAGTTTGTAGAAAGGACAGTTGGGGGGTCCCAGTGGTGCAGAGGTACGGTTCTTGTCTCAGAGGCGAAAGGTACATGGTTCGATTCCCGGCAGCTTCGGTTATTTTTCTCTGTGAAACTCAGTGAAAACCTATATGCTACTCCCCTGATCCTATTCAGGTAGGTAGGGTCAAGAACCTAGTCCTATCAGAGAAGGACGATAAACTCGGAGGTCCTGTGTGCACGTTGCGCACGTTAAAGAACACGCATTTGCCAGCCCCACTGACCCCCGCCTCGATAGCACTCGACACTTGACTCGTGACCTCGCCCACGATCGCTGGCCCTCGCTCACAAACTTAAATGCAAGCCAATAACAGTCATGCGTGAAGTATTTTTTCTCTAGACCTTTCAGAGTTTTCTTGGCTGTGCCATGGAGATGCACACAGAATCTTCTCATTCTCTTGAACTGCCTTTAATATGACCTTTCTGTCTTAAAAAGAGCAAAAACTTTATATCAATATGCGCACAGAACTACAAAAAAGTACTTTCTCTCTTTGTCATGAGGATTATTATTTTAAAGAAGGCAAATTAGTTATCTCTATATTTTATTAAGAACATTTTTAAAAATCTGTGTTTGTCTTTAGAATACATTTTCCCTTTATTTTGATTTTATATCTACAGAAATGCATCCAAGAGTATTTCTGCATTATTCAGAACCAAGCACTCCTATCTCACGATAACATTCAAACCCTAAAAACTGCTCTTTGGTCTGTGGTGAGTTATTTAGAGACTAGTACATATCCTACCAATTTTGTTCAATCTCAAAGTAAAATTAGGAGCATTACTTGATACAGATCTGAATCACTAATTTTAAGAATCAAGTTATAGGCAACATCCAAATGTGATAATTGCTCTCTTTTGAATACTTTCCAGAATTAAGTCGGTATAACAGATTGATGGTTTTTCATTTTCAGGGTCATATTGGTATGTCTGTGGGAGGACTATCTTGGCTTGATGCAGAAAACATTGTACCAGAATTGATACGACTTGCTGAGGAATGCAGTGTTTTCTCTATAAGAGGGTAGGTTTTTTGTGGTCATTTAGGCTAACGGCACTGCTTGAAGTTAAATGAAGTACATCAATAACATTGAAGTTTGAAGTCAAACTCCCTCAGCACATTCCATAGACCATCGTGCCACACTCTCAAATGCCTTTTTAAAATCTATGAAATTCTATGAACAAGATGGGGTAGGTAAAGTATGAACTTCCAAAAGGGACAGAGCACAGGGACGTCGAACATTTCGGGCCACAGCTAACAGACAAAAAACACATAACACGAAAATAGGTGTAGGAATCTCCAACAATTCGATTAAGACTTATCGTCTGGCCAGTCAGTAACCGAATGCAGCACTTATTTCATATGAAATTCTATGAAATTTGTTCTTTAATGTGCATCAAAACTAGTTTGAACATTTTGGTAGAATTTATGATATAGCCCTAAAACTATTTTGATGTAAACAGAAAGGCAGGCAGAGGGAGCTGATTTATTTTTTGACAATGAAAAGAAAATCTTTGAGATAATGGAATGTTTTTTTTATATGATGTAATCTAAATTTACAGTGGGCACCAGCAATACACATAACAGAATCCTAATGATTTTATTTAAGAAAATGAAGGTTCTTATTTACAGTGGGCACCAGCAATACACATAACAGAATCCTAATGATTTTATTATGAAGGTTCTTATATCATCTTTTTTATATCTTGTCTCATATTATCTTTACTCAAACTGTTTCACTGAATTTATATTTTCAGAACTGCCTTCTTTGTGTTGTGTTTGATATCCAGTACAAGGAAAGGTGCAGATTTATTGTGTAACCTGGGATGGGAATCCAGGTGCCACACAAGAAAGGTGTGTAGTGTTGCACTTAGACTTTTTACCAACTTTTTGATTTTTATAGATAAACTTTTGTTTTAAAAAAATATGATGTGGGTAGGGTTGGGGGGTTTTTCATTCCTTGTTATTGAAGGCCATTAATTGCTATAATAGTTGGATTTGGCTAATCTGCCATTCATACTGATATAGATCAAATATCAGATAGTTAACTCAATCGCCACTACAGCTCTAGATGGAGAAGAAAAGCTTCACCCTAAGACAAGATATATAATTGCGTGTGTGTATGGGAGTGTTGTGTTTTAGAAATTCATATAAATCAAATCCATAATAAAAATGTTTCTACCCCAAAAAAAGGAGAAATTGTCAAATTTTGATTTTGATATACCTTCAAGAAGTATCAAAGGGATCAATGAACAAATAATTCTGAACACGAAATAAGGCATATTTCAAGGACAGCCCTCAGAGGAGGTATTTTTAAAAAAAGGTAAAAATGAATGTTATACAACAATAACAGAAATAAAGAAAGTTATAAAAGACATGAAAAATGTTTCACCTATGCAAGTAAATCAAATATACAAACAATTAGGACAATATAATGTTTTATTTCTATAATTTATATTTGTGTATGTGTCTTTAAATGATATTACGTGTATTTCATGCAGTTTGTAAGATTTGCGGTCATGGGCAAGTATGCCTCATGTATCTCAATTTGTCATAAAAATTAAAAGAGTGGAAATAGATCTTCTTTCACCCGTACTAAGCGTTTGTGTTGCATGACGAAAAGTGAGTGTCAGTTTTCAAGGGGTAAAGTGTTAGAGCAGGCATAGTATTAGTATGTTGTTTTTTGTATAATTTCTAAACACATGTAAATGATATAGGGCAAACCAAAAACAATTAAAAAAAACACAAACAAGAATTGTTACACCTTAGACAAGAGGAAATTAAAACCATATTGGTGTACTCACAGCAGATTTCATTGCAGATTATTGAAATTTCCTCTGACATGCTGCTGCTTATTCACTGATGTTTCAGAATTCGTTCTTCTTTTTCTATCAATAACCTTTAGTACCTTGCAGTGTAAGGTTATATTTCAGAATACGATTACAACACGAAGATAAATAGGTTTTGAGAATTCATGAATACATATTTCTTTGACCGCTCAACACTTTTCCTACTGTCGGAATTTCACAAAACTTCCACTATTTTCCAGTGGAATTTCCAGGTCAATGGAAAACTGATGGAAATGGATTAAAATTACATTTCTCAATATATATCAATAAAAAGTTCACATATACAAATGTGAATATAAATTTTATTTATTTATCTGTTTGGGCAAAATAATTTAAGAAAAACCTAATAATTAAAAACAAAAATTCCACTCGATTGGCTCTTGTCGATAGCCCCCCAAAAATCGATTGGTTTGACTTGTTTGAAAGATTAGTTATCGAGAATACATACAAGAGTAATCGACACCATTACAAATGTAAAATCCACTGATGGAATACAAAAATTCTGATTAAATGGTCATAATTCTTGTCAGATATCCTCGCAAAAACATCTTCGATCGAGCCCAAAAATATTGATAAACGTTATCTATTCTTTCTAAAGACTCGATAAACTATACACGAAACTCTTCAAGTTGTAAGTATCAAACAGGGTTAAATAGGTTCTAGTTCTCGAGTAACGTTCACTGTCCCTTCAAACAATAGAATGGTAGACAAGTCGCATAAATGCGATGACAGCATGAAAAGGGCTAATGATTGTACAGATATAACTAAGAGTAAGAGGATAGGTTTTCAGCATACTTGCAGAGGCCTGTAAATTTGTGGACAATTGTGTGAGCATCTACAGAAACTGGCCAGATGCTTGTTCTTGTCTGAAATCTCCTGCCATAAAGATTTGTTGTTAAACTAGCAAAAGATACATTATGGGCTGAATGATAATTTTTTTTATCTGGTGAACTCAATAATTGATATATTTATTTGTCTTCTTATTAAGTGTTTAGACAGTAGTGATGCGTGAGGTTTTCATTGACCATAATTCAAGACTTGAGGATTACTGAGAGATTATTTATGAAGTGTTTCAGAGGCTGAAATTGGTTTCTTTGTTTTGGTTTTGGTTTTTACATCAGAACCGTTTCCTTTTTTTTCTTCTTTTTTTTTTTTTTAGATTCATCAATAACAAATGTATCATCTATTTATTTAACTTGATCAGTGTGGTAAGTTGTGAGTTTCGGATAATTTTGTGGCGGACATTAATGGATGTGACTGCTGGATTTAATAATACTTCCACACCTCCCCTCATCCCCCAATGTGCAAGGAGGAGATCAATAAGAACACTAAAATTACCTGCATTAAGTGGCAGACATAATAAGGGAAACAGTCACAGTTCAAATCATGCAAAGATTGTCTCAATTTTGTCTGTGATGACTTATATATGTAAGGCCTTTGTTGTTTGGTTGTGGATAGATATTGAGAGTTATGTACAATAATAGCTTTTGACATTTTTCTTTTTTACTAGGATCCATGGCCAGTGCTCGACCAGGACGGATGGCTTCATGGTCCAATGGCTGAAGCGTTACGCTTGAGTGATCACAATGCATCCAAAGCCCTCATCGAGACTGCTCGTCTTTCATTTGGTGCCGCAGGTCTTTCATTAATTCATGAAGAAAGTGCAGGTCGTTTGCCCAACCATTCATCCAGACCTTTCAGTGACATTAGTTCACAGGAATCCGTCCACTCTGTCTTAAAACATTCTTCACAACATTTTCCTGATGATAATTCGTTGTCAGGTGTGGCAAGAAGTAAAACTTTACCCCATGAGTCTACAAATTTTAAGCGTTATCAGTCCTTACCCAAGAGATCCAAATCTGAAAAAATCGATGGAAAGCTTAAAGAGAGTTTGATGAAAATTTACAGTGTGGAATATGAAGGGATCGGCGTACAACACGTTACAATTGAAGTTGGGTCACCGGAAGAGGAAGAAAAGGATGATTTAACAGGTGATGTAAAGCACTCTAGAGATTCATACCAACTCATTGCTTCACCTGTTGTGAAATTAAGGACTAACTCTGACGAGGACTCAGCATTAGCATCAGACAATAACTGTGATAATCCCAGTGTAGAAAGTAGTAGTAGCAATGACGAGAATAAACCAAACCCGGTGGATAGTGCTGATGTGAACAAATCCTCTGAAAATGATGTACATATCGTTCAGGATTCCATTTCCACTACCCCATCTTGTGTTCATTCCAAAAATCCTTCAGAGTCGAGTAAGGCTGTGAGTGAAATCTGTGTGTCAGAGCAAGCGGCCACTGTATCTTTACACGGAGACGATTCATCCAACACGTTGACCTCACAGGGAAGTGCCAGTAATGAAGTTGTCTCTTTCAAAATAGGAAATTCATCCATTTTCAATAAAGGTAGCAGCAGCAGTGACAGCTCAAACCGTAGTAAAAGTCGAGGTAGTAGCTTTAATACAACAGACTCTAATACCAGTGGTGTTGGTTCTTGTGATTCAGGACCTCATCTTGTGACATCCATAATGCCATCCATCCTCACCCCCATTCCTTCGTCCTCCTCTCTGACGGCTGTGTCTTCGTCTTCAAACCTTTTGACGGGAACAGAGCATGCCAGGGAGGTTATCCATCCATCAGTCATTCCTCGCCGGAGTCTGTTCCGTCTTGCGAGAGTGCCTAGTGCCAAAAAGGCATCTTCCTCGCCTGCCAACAGTCAGACAACTTACCCAACATATAGAGATGCTATAGGGTATGCAGCCCTTCGTAGTATAAAACGTAACAGGACACACAGCACTGACGTTGATGGAGATGCTAGTTCTAGCCTAGATTTGCCTCCTTCTGTTTGTAGAAGTATTAGTCAAGAATCTGAGATTAGTGTGGATAACAGCATGTGGTTGAGGTAATGGTTGCATATTATATGGTTTGGTGTGGTTGCTTTCAAATTTTTTTTTTTTTTATGGGTGACATCTTTGTACCTTGTGACGTCCAAGCAATTTTGCTGTTTTGTGCCCAAAACTGGTGCTCATGTTTAAAAAACATGCCTTTGATGTGATTGATAAAAGCTGATATATATAGTATAGCAAAAAGAGAATGGGCATGGAAGGTGGGTTGCTGCCTGTAGGTTTGATTTCACTGAAGCCTGTTAGTGTTAGGAAGTTTAGCTTTGTCCTCCACTCAGATCCTACAGTGGATTAGTGCAATCAGGGTTTGGCTATTCTGTATTGATGATGATACTTTGTTAGGTTTTTTAAAGTCTTAGATGTTCTTGTAATGTGCTCACCTCTTCTATTATATGTTATACTGTTGTCTCCGCATAAGAACCCACCAGCTAAGAACCCCATCCGTTTTACCTATATATTTTCATCTCTCTAAGAACCCCATCTGTTTTACCTATATATATTTTCATCTCTACTAAGAACCCGACCAGAGGTATACAACTCTCCCTACGAACCTACTGTTTTAACAGATTTCATGCTTGAGTATTTAGAAAATATACAAAACAAAACAAAACTCTTCAGTTGAAATGAGTGATAAACGAACAAGATGGCTACGGCTCAACTTACTTCAGTGCCCTCCTTCATTTACAGCGTCAAAAAGAGCTGCCCAGCACACAGGTCATGTCAATATTTTTTCTTAGCAAAAGAGAGGTAATTTAAATTGTCCAAAAGAGGAATTAACCACCTCATGTATAGCTTTGATTGCTCCCCTTAAAAATTCTGTAGGAACTTATGCGCCTTAGGTGGGGACCACTGTCCTTCAAAATTTGGATTAAAGCTGTACTTTTTTCAGGAATGTTCCACACTACTCTTAATTGAAGAAATTTGCCTTTGATCCCTTTTGTACTTGAAAAATTTTTTTTTATGGAATTTATTTTTTCCAAGTTTTTACTTTAGTGTGCTTGAAACGGCAAAAAACTTTTTCTCTTTTCTTTGTCAGTAACTCATATATGTCCTTTGAAATCAACGGAAAGAAGAAGAATAAAGTTTAAATTGGTATCATTGTTTGTTAATGTCCTCTAAACATTTGTGTGTTTCCTTAGCATGCGTCGCAATGTGAGTAGTACCTCTCTCCAGGAGCAGGATGGAATGAACTCTCCGGTGTCCGTCCTAAACAAAGCCATGTTCAAACCCATGTCTCCCAGCAACAGGTTCGTTGGCTTGACGCTACCTGTTGACATCAAAATGATATTTGAGGTGAGCCTTTTGATTTTAATCTTGTGTTGTTGCGGTTCTCTCTCTCTCCTTTATTTCCTCAGGTTAATAATTTTATGTTTATGAATGTTTGGATATTGTGTAATTAATGTTCTTGATGTATAAAATTGTTAGTTTTACACCTTTTTCAACATAGAAAGGCAGGCGGTTGGCGGGACCCCTTCTGTGGGCCGGGGGGGGGGGGGGGGGGGGGGGTG
>JARBEQ010185527.1:509-11442 GCA_030265355.1 Tritonia tetraquetra
CCCCCCCCCCCCCCCCCCCCCCCCCCCCCCCCCCCCCCCCCCCCCCCCCCCCCCCCCCCCCCCCCCCCCCGGGCGTCCTGCATTCATTACTGAATGTAATGATGAAACCTGGCCTTAAAACCTATTAGTCGTATTGGCACCAGTCCTAGTCACCGGATCACACACAAACCCCAGTAAGATAGGATTTCTCCGCCTGGCATAATGTCCTGACAGCATCCACCATTTCGTATGTTGTGAGAGGTCAATACAGGCTTTTAGTCGAGTGGTGAAAAACATGACAGCTGCAAATCGTGTGGATTGGACTATGTATTAGACAGATCACTGGCTTGTAATATTTTAGGGGAAATACACGAATTGACTGGCTGGCCTAACAAAATCGGGACGGAAAATTAAAATCATAGAATGGCATAGCTTTTCTATAGCGCATATCCACGACGTTCATCATGTTCTACGTTCTTTACAATATATCATTTACCCTCGGCTGGCCATTGTACTCCTGTATACCCAACTCCGTGGGGAGTATAAAGCGCGAGCTACCTGTTAGCCCGTGTTAGGCGCTTGAGCATTTCCCGACAAGATCGTTCGCCGCCCTCGGCCTGGTACTCATTTACACACAGGTCCGAGTGATTTATTCGAGAAGTCAAATTGCGTCAGTCTCTAGCAGCGGCTATTAAAAGGAGGTTTATGGCTAGGGCACGTGGCAAGAATTGGGCAGAAAACCGAATGGTTGTGATGGGTTCTTGTGCTTTATATACCCTGAGTAATGGGTGACGAATTAGTTGAGACGGTGCCACCTATGGACTGCGCGTGTTCCCTAGTGGTCTATGGGTGACATCTAATTACCTTCGATTTGTTTGGAGCCGTGTGGCGGGCGCTGAAATGACCTACCTGTGTCGATAGAGCCCGGAAACAGAAAACAATATATAAAAAAACAATAGTCGAGACGGCGGACTTTCATGCATGACGAGGGTCGTGAGTCCCGAGTTCCACCCAGGCTCTTCGTTGTTTCTTTGGCCAAGAAATATTACCAAGTGAAGAATTGGGTTGGGAAAGTTACTTGTAACAAACCAGCATGCTATTTAGAAAGTTTCAAATTGTCCCATGCCCGCTTCACGCTATAGAACTGGGTTATGCTACGGTTCTATGAGCCTCAATACGCTATAGGAACTGGGTTATGCTTCGGTTCTATGAGCCTCAATACGCTATAGGAACTGGGTTATGCTTCGGTTCTATGAGCCTCAGTACGCTATAGGAACTGGGTAATGCTTCGGTTCTATGAGCCTCAATTTGTCACTTTCTGGACATGATGCTTGTCTGATCTTACCGCAGATACTTCCCCATTTAAAAGTTAGAGAACTGGTATCCATTTCAACGCCTGGATCGAGTTAGCAAATTGGAGTGGGAAGTCCCCTGTTTTAACCACTCGACCACCCTACCCACAGTGCATATTGTAGAAGACGTAAATTACATGCAATCAGTGGCACTGGTGTTCACGTTTTTCTCAAGTGACCAGAACTAGCTTTACTTATAAAATGGCCGACCTTGTCGCGGGAAGGGAAATAAGCATATCTGATAGGGAACACACAATGTGTATATCTCTTATCTCCCCCTACATTTCCGGCAAGGGAAAAATAGCTTGTGATATTGTTTCCGTTATTAAACGTTTATTTTCGCCCCTTTCAGCACATACATATTATATCAAAGGGGATTCAATAGAACATCAAAGATTTCGAGTGAATCTCCAAAGTAGAGCCTTGAAAACGTTGAAAGAAACAATGATATGCTGCAGAGGCGGGATTCGATCCCCAGACCTCTGTGTATATTGTGGCAAATGACGTCACCACTTGGCCATGAACGACAATCGTTAATGATTTCATGCATATCGTTAGTGAACGTAATTAGAAAACACTGACCCTGAATGCCGCTCACCCCGTAAAAGGAATGATGTGCTTATTTGGACAATAATAGTATTGAATTGAAATAAAGAACGATACGCGCACTCGTGTGGCCGTGACTTCTATGACATGATTTATTATAACGGTCGGGTGTTCCTTATTTACTTGGGTCACCAGGGAATCAGTGTATTATCCTGTAGCTTGGTTATTGCGCTGTGTACCACTGCTTTGATAAACTAATTTTTGTCGCCTCCGTGGGGTAACGCGCTTCCATTCAATGTATGATTATTAGAACTCTTTACTGCGTGTGGTGAGATTGTCAAGCAGGAAGGTCAAAGGTAACGTTTCTCAAAATGAAAGTAGTGAAACCCTAGAATTGCTTCCCGATCCAATAAAGGGTAGGTGTGGTAGATACTGGTTGGTTGGGGCAGTCCAATCATCGTGGTTATTTTTTAAGAATCATCTTTAGACCCATGGAATCAGACCAAATGCTGCTGCTGTTGTACAAAGGGCAAAGGAAGACCTCTACTCAGTTCAGTTTTGTTTTTTGGGTTTTTTTTCTTTATTTGTGAGAATGTTTAAGTTAATAACCCCCATCCCCCCCCCCCCCCCCTCTCTCTCTCTCTCTCTCTCTCTCTCTCTCTCTCTCTCTCGCGCGCGCCCCCCCCCCCCGTCCCTCTCTCTCCCTTCACTCTCTCTCCCTTCTCTCTCTCTCTCTCTCTCTCTCTCTCTCTCTCTCTCTCTCTCTCTCTCTCCTCTCCCTCTCCCTCTCCCTCTCCCCCCTTCCCTCCCCACTCTCACTGCACAACATACACACTAACATTTCAAACATGATGGTGATGGTCGTTCGTTTCTGTAGGGAGCCCTCCTGTTAGAAATTTATGATTTGAAAGGGTTGATTTTTTTGGTTTGGAGCATTTAAATCATAACATTCATGTTTTGTTTGTCCATTGCAGGGTATTGAAGGAAGTCGCAAGACAGGAATCTGAGAGTATGTCAGAATCGGATAGTGGTTACTTTGGTCGGATAGTTGGGGGTCAAGGCCCTGGGGGTCCAGGGGGTCCAGGAGGTGGCAATAAACCTCCAGCCCCAGGAATAAACATCCTTAGTTTGTTCAGTAATGCTCAGAACAAATATGAGGTACAAGATTCTCTCTCTCTCCTTCCCCCCCTCTCTCTCTCTCTCTCTTCTCTCTCCTCTCTCTCTCTCTCTCTCTCTCTCTCTCTCTCTCTCTCTCTCTCTCTCTCTCTCCTCTCTCTTTTTCTCTCTCTCAAATGAAACATTTTTGCTATCTTTTATTCACTACCTGATTTTAGTCATAAATGATGAAACTTAAAATATGCTTATGAATATCAGTTGATTGATTATAGAGCTACTGAAACCAAAGTCCACTTGGAAGAGGTTAATGTTGTCTGCCCAAAAAAAAGCTTGTACCATGCTTTTATTCATGTGATTTTTTGATTTTTTTTAATGGTTTGACAACAATTTTTTTCCACTTTTATTTTACTTGTGTTGGTACCAAGATGAATGTGCTGTGTGTGTCATGATGTAATTTCTACTTGTAATTTCCCCCCTGCTTCCCATCCAGCAAGAGCATGGAGCATCTCAGGACCCAGGGGCAGAGCCCAGGGCTATCTTCCATGCCAGCGGTCAGTATTTTATTACCTACTAAGTTCTTAATTTATTTATAGTTATGTCAGGAATAAATTTATATGTATTCATTTCTCTGAGAATTCATGGCGTTGTCCTTGACAACTGATTTTCCACCGATCCCAACATAGTGTTTTATTAAGTCTGTTTCTTTGATCGAGTCCCATTGATACCACTGAGCAGTGTTGGGGCCAGCCCTATGTTCAGCCATGAAAGGCACTCAAGATACCTGCCATAAATGCAGGCACCCTGACAACCAAACACGCCTGAACACAGAGCTGGAAACTCTTAGGATCAGATTTCAGACAAGCAGGTGATCAGCCCACTGTGTTCACAACTATTTACTGACACTATTAGCAATACACTGATCAGTTTTAATCAAAGGCGGGCCAATAAACAAAATACCCTTTTTAGGTATTGGTGCGAAGGATTTGGCCATAACACTATTTACTCTCTTGGTGTTAAACCCCTTGGCTATAGGAAAACTGAGCAGAATGGATTTACCATAAGTTTTTTACGTTACATTTGAAAAGTTCTGTCTGTATCTTGACACCCTATTCCAATTGTTTCCCATACTGTTTTAATGGCTTCTAATAGGGTAGTAGTTAACTTGCTTGTAAAGCGAACACATTTTCTGGTTCAAATGCATGATACCATTTGTCTGTGTATAAACGCCCTTGCGTTTCAGACCTGAAAGATTTGATATTTATCAGTACGGTTTGCATGGGACTGTCATGATCCTTTATGAAAAGCATGTGAAGTTTGACATCCACTAGTCACCGCATCTTATATTTTGTTTTACCAGCACAATATGACAATAGTGTAGAGCTGTGATGATATATTACTTCAATCCTCTTTCTTCCTATCATCACTTTACACATTCTCTTTAAACATTGATTGGATTCAACTCCCTTACTTTGTTGTTGTAATTGATAACCCCAAATACCTGTCTCACTCACTTATAGTATTTTTTACCTTTAACAATCGCTGTGTATTTAATTTAAAGCCCTTTCCTCTGATGAAACGTTTCCTGCATTTCATTGATTACCAAACCTTCTTCCCTTCCCTTTGACCCCCCGTGACCTCCCTGCCTTGTGTGTTGTGGTCATCCCCGGCAGCAGGTGATGCCTCAGGTATGTCCCAAATTTCCCTAGATGAGTTGTTTCGAACAGCCAACAAACACCAGGCCAAAGCCGGAATGAGGGACAGTTCTACCGCCACCAGCAACCCACATCTACCTAAGAACCCACCACTCAACAGGTACAATTACACCGAAAGGTACTAAAAGGTTATTGATAAAGAAAGAAAGATTATAAATTATACACAGTATAAATATTATATACAGTATGAATATTATACACCAACAAATGGCCTTTATTCAAAAGTTAAGGATTATGGTGCCAGTAGAAAGTGTGGTTCATGCTAGATACAAATATGTATAACATTAATATGCTTTCTTGGTGTATATATTATGAAGAACCCTATTTAAAAAAAATTCAACCTTTTTGTACTGTAAAAATATAGTAATCGAATAAGAAATAATTTGAAATTGAAATGAACAGTTTATGAGAAATGATCCACTTAGGTAGTCAAACCCCCTTTCATAATAATGATAATAAACATTTATAATGCGCACTACAATTTCAATGTTAAGAACACAGTATTGATACACTTAGGACTAAGAAGAAATGCAGTTCAATGAAACACCTGTCTATAAAGATGCGTCTTGAGGTGCTTTTTGAACATGTATAAGGACCTAATCCCGTTACCTTGATGATTTGACTGCTTTATCTAAATCATATGGAGTGTACATTTATAGAACATGCATATGTGTTGTCAAGTTTCTTTTAGCCTAGAGATACATAACGCAGCCTACAATGTATATAATTGTCAGGTCCCTGTCAGTGTCCGAGGTGGAAGCTCAAAGTCGAGAGTCCAAGAAGGTTCCCGCTGCCCCAGCCCCTGCCCAGGATAGTCGGCATCCATTGCTCAAACTCATATCATCCAAGACGGTGGAGGAGATTGAGCGTCAGCATATGGAGGAACACAAAAGGGCCAAGGTTGGAAATATAGATTTTGTGGAGAATATATTATCTCAATATACAAAAATTATAACAATTCCATCGCACTGTCCAATTTTTAGTGGTGGATTGTCGAATTGTAAGGAGGACAGCCTTCCAGTCTTTGAAGTAAATCCTAGAATTTTAATTTTTAAAAGGTATAATGAAATTGAGATTTTGGAAATTTGTACATAGTCGTCCTGTTTGTACACATTGTAAACGGTTTCAATAACTGAAGACCAAGGGGGAAAAACCACAGATGTCCACTTTTGAGAATCTGAGAAAATTGAAATTTAGACTTTGAAGACTCCTGTGCTGATTATTTCTCATTATACCTCAGTTAAACAAAGTTTTATCACAACACCAACCTGTTTATGATTAGGAATATCAGTATTTAACGCTATAAATCATTTAATCTGTCTACAATGACTTTGTAAAATCTGGATACCAGATTTGGACATCTGTGGTTTTTCCTTCCGAACATGGTCAACCTTTCCTGAGGTTGAAAGCTTCATCATTATGCGTTTGTAAATGCTGCAATACAATACCTAAAAATACTGACATATAATAATAGACAAAGAATTTGTAACAGAACCAGGACTATAAGGACAACTATTATTTTTCCCTCTTTTCATGTGGACAACTGTTGTTTATCCCTCTTACCATTAACTTTTCCACCCAGTGGGTAGGGGTGTTGCAAAGAATCCTCCCACCGTTAAATTCTGTATGTCGTAAGAGGCGACTAAAGACTAGGTAATGACTCCCGAAACTGAGTCCACCGGCCCTCCAGGTTTGGGGGTTTGGCGTAGGGTTAACAACCCTACCCTGAGATCCAAATTAGGGTGACCTAGTTTGGAGAAAAACAAATTATTACAGAAACAGCAACAGAAGTATATCGACAACCTGCGTGTGATGGACCCTCTTGAGTTCCTTGGGACTTGTATGAATGCTAGTGGTAAAAGCCGAAAGGAAGCCACAAGCAGGATTGAAGGAGAGATGAAATCACTCAATCACACTTGGGGGACTTTGGCACCGTTGGCCCAGGACAGGCAGAGGTGGAGGTCTTGTGTTGCTGCCCTAAGCTCCAGTGGGCGTAGCAGGATATAGTAGTAGCATTAACTTTTACATGATCAAATCTCTGGACAACGGTGGTTTTTCCCCAGGATACTTTCTGACATGAACGCTTAGGCCCTGGTCAAAATCCAAGGGGCATAACTGAAAAAAAGAGGAAAAGTGGACAACTGTGCTTTTTCCCCCTTGGTCTTCAACTATATTCCTTTACATGATAGTGATGAAAGAAATAATGGACTGAATAGTGACCTCAATAACTAAGAGTTGAAGGACTCAAATATTTGATATAAAAACATAATAGAGACATAATTGTAAACTTTTTTTTTCTTGTCACTGTAGGAGACAATATCAGGAGGTCAAAGTTCCCTTCCCCCAGAGGCCAAGCCAGCAGCTGGGAAATCCCGATCCCCTGGGGGCGCCACAGACAGTGCATCAGTAGATCTGATGTCTTTGTTAGGCCAAGGAGGTTAGTAGTATTGTCATACATCCACAAGAGGATTGCGTTGCGCAATATAAGTGTACATTATTATTATTATTAAACAGCAAGTGTTTCTCAAAGGCATATTTTTCTCTTACGGCCAAGTAGCTATGCTGTAGGGCAACATTCCATTGTATTGCTCTCTGCAATGGTTTTTTTAATGTTTTTCGGTCATTCCTCATATACTTCTGACTCTTGCTTGTTTAGGACATAGCCGTTTAACAGGCGCTGAAATGACCTATTGAAATGACCTTCTATGTCGATAGCGCCCAAAAACACCAAAAAACAAACAAATCATAAATTCTGAGAGGCTGCATTTGGTGGCCTATTTATTTGTAAAATATACAATTTTTGTGTAAAACACTAAGGAACACAGACACTCAAGTGTTTAACCTAGGCAAATGAATTTTGGTCAGCAGATTAATATAGCTATTATAAATGAACATGCAAAAGGAAATGTGTCTACTCCCATTAGTTACTAAACTATTGTCCATTCTCTATTGTCATAAATTAGTATTCCACTGCAATTGATTATAAATACAATCCAGATCCCACAACTCAATATATAAATACCCAATGACCAAGAACCTCTGTCAATTCAAAGCTTATTACGATATAAAGACATTACTGTCAAAATTGCATGGGTCTAGGATATCAACTTTTTTAGATAACGTGTTCCAAAGGTAGCATGCAGCCACTGAAGCCCCCCAGCATTGTTACCTCACCTTAAATTAACATCAGGTTTTCTCATATTCTTAAGTCATTTTTTTAACTCTTAAAATAGCCTGTTTTCTCTTGTTTTCATGGGATTTTTTTTCCTCTTTCTCTACTCTATTACTCTCCTGTTTTTCTGCAGTTGTCCTGTTTTTACTTTTTGTCAGAGTTAGCAGGCCTGTTGTAAGAATAAAACATAATATTTGAAATGTTCCACCTTGTCCAGATTCTGCCTCCAACCGTACTTTTGTACCCGTGTCGATGCCCAATGCAGCGCCGTCAGTCAGTGACCTTGAACATGGTTTGTCCGCATTGGCCCTGCCTGTGATGCCAGATGCTCCACTGGCCGAGACCATCCACGTGTCCGGAGACCGGACTCGTAAGGACAGTTCCAGTGGATTGTCTGGCTTTCCTACCCCAGGCTTCTTGAAACCCAGTGATTTGGATCCTAGTCTCGCTCCACCCAGAACTGGTCGAACAGTGAGTTACCATTTAGTGCATTTTTTACTTTTGTCACATGAGGTGGCCAGGATGGCCGCGATCAGGGTTGTAAGTGTCATGTCGCTGTGCGTCATTTGTGGGAGAACACTGCATTGTGGTATTGATGGGGCTTGCAGACCTGCCAAGGGATTTTTAAAGTGATTGTCCTGTTTTTTAATCCTTTTGAAATGCGTCTTGCCTCGTACGCCATAGTAATTGCATTTATTCAGTAGGCGCTGGTGTGGGACCTTGTCAAACGCCTTTGAAAAATCGAGTAGGATAGTCTAGTTGACCCACATGATTTAGACACCATCAGCAAGGTCTTGGATTGTGGTAATCAGCTGCCTTTCACAAGATGGCCTTTTTCTGAATCCGTGTTGGACAGCTTGTCATCCTGGATGAAGAAGGGAGTCATCAGTGTGTTTGGCAGTGACAAGAGATGGGCATAACACACCATTTCACATGGCACATAGAAAGATAGAATTTTACTTGTCATTGGTTTAAAAGTAGACATATGGCTTTAGTGTGTTTTTGTTGTCGTGTCAAACATGACTGAAATTATATATCCAATCATTTTAAAAGCAAGATACCGACAAAGAATTTTCTGAAAATTGTCCTTTGTCCTTTTTTTGCTTTGACACAACGATGTGTATGAATTGTTTGTACTTCATATTTTTGTTTGTATTTAGAAAATTTTAAAATTTCGTCGCCAGTTGTCATCAAACGGTCGGAGTAAAAGTCCACCCAGTGTTCCTCTCCTCACACCCCAAGCTTTTGCTGGTAAGTCTTTGGGTTTTCTCTTCTTGTAGATTGATGGTTTAAAAAATATTTAGCTATCTTTTATCATTAGATAAAACATTTAATAATTTTTATTATACTTTTGAGTAAATACAAATTCACAACTAATGTTAGTCATAGAAAAGGGGATAGTGAAAGATTATGATGGAATTCTTTTTTATTTTTTTAATCAAGTCCCATTAATACCGCAATGCAGTGTTGGGGCCAGCTCCCTGTTCTGTTCTGCCATGCCACAAATGTGCATAACCACCACATGTGGCAAAGTATAGAGATGGAAAAGCTATGGATCCAAGGATTTCAGACAAGCAGGTGATCAGCCCATTGTGCCCATCATCCTTTACTGGCACCATGAGCAATACACTGAGCAGTATTAATCCTAGAATAAACAAATTACTATTGCCCGTTTGGTCACCTCCTCAGCCATGGTAACATCTTCCATCAAGTGGATACATCTTTTTTTACTCAAAAAATAATTTGATATGAAACTCCATGTTTCCACAGATATTCCAACGGTGAAGCCAGACTCGATCCACCAATCTCCTTCCACCAAACTGTTGCTTTCCGCCTTGCCCTCATCCTCCTCTACCACCTCAGATGTTGGTTTGGCTCCCCTCACCAAAGAACAACTACAGCAGGCTATGATTCATATGATCAGGGTAAGAAGGGAGAGGGATGGTGTGTGTGTTTAAGTGTCTGTTTGTGTTTGTCTGCCTGCGTGTCTGTGTGTGTGAGAGAGAGAGAGAGATGGCAGGTGAAGAAAACTCCTTTACATGATGTTTTATAGCTAGCATTTTTTTCATGGACTATTATACAGTTCATAAAATACAAAAGTATATCCAATCCACCTTTACAATAATTGCTTTCCTTATCGGATCAGAATCATTACCATGTATCTGTAGGTCATGAATACAAACTAACATGTCAACGCTTTGGCTGTTGCTACAGCTTATGAATTGTTGCTTTTGGAAAAGCAACTTTGCAGTAACAGTAGCGCAAACTTTCTTAGAACCTAAATGACTTGATGGTTATCTCTTCGAGCTTTGTTGTTTTTTTCTACATTCACTTGCAAATTTAAAACGATATGCCCGAAAGGGATAATAAAGAATTCTTATCTTATCTGAAGTGCCCTTATAGCTTTTGGTTTATATTTTCAGTATGACCAGCCATTTATCAATTAGTATCTCACTTTTTGTCCCTCAGAACGATGCTGACTTTGTCAACCGTCTTCACACTGCGTATCTGGGCAGCTTTCAGTCCAGCACAGGAAAGAAGTCCTAGTAGGTCTATGAATCTGCTCGCCAAAAACCGTGGACAGACAGACAGAGAACGATAACGGATAAATGGAGATCAGTCACATCCATTCACTCTGAAAACATGGATCGGAAATGTTTTATTTTATTTTGTTTTGTTTTGTTATCCACAGCATATGTTATCAAGGAGTATCGCCTAGTCATTGAGCACAGTGCTGGAAAACTCTAGATCAGATTGATAAGACAAGCAGGTGATGAGCCCTCTTTGTGTACCCAAACCTTGAATGCTCAGGTTTTGGCCATAACAAACAATATTTACTGTTGCTTTGGCGATAAACCCCACCCCCTCGACAGATTTTGCTACATAACGTAAGGATTGCTTTGCGATTTATATGAATGATTTTTTTTTTCTCTTATGACTATGTCTCATTGAGTTTTGATGGGATGTTGTCTCATTGAATTTTGATGGGATGTTGTCTCATTGAATTTTGATGGGATGTTGTCTCATTGAGTTTTGATGGGATGTTGTCTCATTGA
>JARBEQ010185749.1:0-12732 GCA_030265355.1 Tritonia tetraquetra
TACCATCAGTCTACCTACTATCAAAATATATATCTACTAACCTACCTGCCTACCTGTTACCTACTCACATACTTTCCTATCTATCCATCTATCAAGCTATCTTTCAACCTATTTCTATCTACCTACCTACCAACTACATACATACGTCTCTATCTATCTAATTCATATATTATATCAATATTCTCTTCTTGTCATGACAAATGATGAAGTTCCATTATCAAATCTTGTTTCGCAGGCTGCTCGTTGCACCATGGAAGACACCACAGACCACGCAGTGCACATCGGGTAATTAAACCAACACAATGTGAACACAGTAATCTATTTTAATTTGAAAATGTTAGAGTGCCAGAAAAACACTTCCTAGATAATGCAATGAAGCATTACAACTAGAAATAGATTAATTTGAAGGGGAGCAGGCACAAGAAAAGTATCAAGCAAGGTTTGAAAATGTTGAATTGCATGAAAAACACAGAAAAAATAGCCATAGAAGAAAATGGAATTGATTGGAGGTTGATTTCACACCAGTGGGCGGTGTCGGACGACATGGGCGCACGGATGCCTTGACTAATGAACCACTTTTTTGGGGTGGCTAATTAGCTCAATTGGTTAGAGTGTGGCCTCTGTCTCCGGCTAGGCGGTGTTGTCGTACGCCGCGGTTTGGGTTCGATTCCTACTGTGACATTCCATTTTCTTCTATGGCTATTGTTCTGTATTTTTCTGTCACTTTAACATTTTCAAACCTTTCTTGTGCCTGCTCCCCTTCAATCAATTTTTTTAATAATGTTTTTCTCTCTTGACCTTTTAGAGTTTTCATTGCTCTGTTCTGGAGATTCACGTTGAATCTTCTTAGGTTCTGTTGAAACGCATTTGGTTACACTCTTTCTGTGTTACAAGGGGCGTATAACTTCATAAAAAAAGATTTGTTTAGATAGTAAAAACATTCATTGTTTTATTATCTCCAGAAATACCCAGAAGGACGAAATGTGCAATTTCTATGTGATGTACTACGTGGACAATCCTCCCATTCCTTCCACCAAACAATGCGTCACCGCGGGACCTCCCATGTGGTCGTGGAAGGACTATGACGACCTGAACAAACTCAATCTCTCCGGTGTCCCAGATACTGCAAGGTACCCGATATTGTGCATCCTTTAGTATTACATCAAAACTATATTTTGCATAAATTCTATTTTACTCAACGCTCTGACGGCCACTGGATTTATGAACACATAATTCTATACAGGACACAGTGGGCTGATCACTTGCTTGTCTGAAATTCTTTGATCCATAGCATTTGGGGCTCTCCGTTTAGCTATAATTGGTGGTTGGGTGCCTGCATTAGGTAGGTATCTTGTGGGATTATGATGATCAAACATGGAGCTGGCCCCAACACTGGTTTAAAGTATTTATGGGGTTCGATCAAGCAAATTATGTCATAAGGGGTTGTTTATAGATCATAAGAGATTCACGTGGAATCTTCTCAAATTCTGTTAAACAGCCTTTGACAAGATCTTTCTGTGCTGAAAAGGACGTAAACTTCAAACGTTTTGAGTTGTGCAGTTTTTCTCATTCACGATGCCCCAGCCTTCTGACCACAAAACAACTACAGCGGCCGGAAATAGATCTTTAAAAAAAAATGTTTTCCCATATTTTCTCAGATGTTTTTTCAAGAATGTTTCTGATATTTGGCGTGACATTGTAAATCAATTTGTCTTAACTAAAAAAAATGTTTTCATCAATTTTGAATCAATAGGAAATAATTTTGCTTATTACAGCTATATACAAATCGATAAGTGGTAAGGATCACGACTTTTCACAGTTTTAAAGTATCATAACATCCACTCTGGAGGAAATCGTTTAATGGAATTTATCAATCAATTGATATGTTAAGCCGTGCTTAGATTATGAAAAAGAGGATTGGATATTCATAACCTGGCTTTTAGTACCTTCTTTAAAAAAAAACAATGTCGAATTCCTTTGACAAAATATTTCTGAATATCGCAATCATGATGAAACAACTTTCACATGTATCTTTGTTTGACATCCATTGTCAAAAAATCCTTTTTCTTCCACGTCGCTTTTCGTCGATGTTGCCAATGTCAACCTTCATTGTTTATCTTCGTAGGGTGCTTTGGGCAATTCCAATCTCTAGGGCCGTTCTTCTCAATATAGTTATTCTATTATCGATTCCAATAGGTTTCCCTTCGAAAGCTATCGATTTCAGGTTCCTCACTGCGACATGAGTTAGATAACGAAACAAATCTGGATACAAAATGGTCGATTTTCACAATGTCGATTTTCATTAATAATAATAATAATAATAATAATAATAATAATAATAATAATAAAGTTTATTTCTAGAGCGCCTTATTCCATACTTAACAGCTCAAGGCGCATGACACAGAAATATAGGCAGTGACGAGCAATGCTTACAAAATAACGAAAATGGGATGTTTACATACTATCTAAATTGTTGAAATCACCCAGAATTGAAAAACGGTACTGCTTTTATCTTATCTCGCTTCATTTAACGATAAGCCAAGAATATTCACACGAACCCTGCTTATTTTTCTAGTCGTCTCAATCTTTCAAGTCCATTTTCTCAAATGTTCATAATGATAAAGTGACGAGCTGATGATGGCTGCCGGAAGTCGAAGAACAGTAGGGGAAATAAGAAAAATTGATATATCTTTCTGCATTATAGTGTTTGTGGGGTTTTGGGTTTTTTTTTGGCCCGGGCTAGTGTTGTACACTAAACAGATACTAAACAATACTAAACAGATACTAAACAGGTACTAAACAGGTACTAAACAGGTACTAACCCTCCTTTAGAATTAATTGAGATCTCTTTCTGCATATCCTTGTTTGTGGTTGACTTTATTTTTTTGTTTGTATTTTTGTTGCAGTTTGCTATAGAAGAATCGTTGTGTGTCCTTGTATTGTCTTTATTTGAATGTTTTTTTAATTTTTCTTTACTGTTCTGTAATAAAGTGAGAACTTCAAAGACCGATTATTTTCACCATTTTTTTCCATTCAGCTGTGCGAATCATCTTAGATGAGCTCTCTCTCTCTCTCTCTCTCTCTCTCTCTCTCTCTCTCTCTCTCTCTCTCTCTCTCTCTCTCTCTCTATTCTTTGCTTTAACTTCAAATTCAATGAAAATGTTTCAATTTTTCTCGTTGGAATAGCTTGATTCCTGGACAAAAGGCTCCCCTTGTAAAGACCACTGGCGGTTCCCCGATGCCCGATGACATTCTGCCAGGAGAAGAGGAAGATGAGAATCTGGGTGGGGAGACTCTGGGTGACAATGATGGCTTTGACACTAATGGTTTCGGACCGATGGAACAGGACAATTTCCAGGACCCGTCAGTGCAACAAATACTTAGTGAGGTAAATGAGATTGAATTCATCTTGACTTAGGGTTTTAGCGCATACTGTTAAGCAAGGGATATCACACGACCTGGAATGATAAAAAAAACAACAACTGAACTATCAAAGAAAATGTCATTGAAAATATAAATCAACGGTTAAAAGTGGATTTCCTTACAAAATATGCATCTCAATCTTCATCATGTTGTTCATGCAACCCTGTTATATCCATTACCTATGTGGCAAAAACTGCTCAGCTTAAAAAAAATATTCCCTCAACCGCATGCGAAATTCGCATCCTTAAAAGATTGTGTTGCTTCAATTGTATCTTCAATGACTAGAAAGGTGTTGCACATTTCGGTTGAAAGCATAATATACTCTTTTTTAAAAATGGCATGTGAAATTCGAGTGTTGGCAAACCCACCTTTAATCTCTCCTTTCCAAGCTCGGGCCTATTCACACTGGTCCACGCCAACAACTTGAAATTCTGTTCTGTTCATTTTTCTGATCAAACTGTAACCGGAACAAGAGAGACAATCTAAAAAATACCCAATAAGACCATTATTAGGCTTTAGTTTTCAAGATTTCCTCCCTTGGATGTCAAATATCTTAAGAAAAAAATTCAACTTGCACACAACACTGCTATCATTTTTATCACACTCTTGTCTATAACGAGTCCAATGTTTACATTCCGCAGGCAATCAACGACATGAACCCTGATGAGCTGATGTACATCACACAACTCCTGGCCAGAGAAGAGGAGGAAGAGGAGATCAGACAGCAGATGAGGGTGCAGAGACAGAGACAGAGAGAACGAAATATGTACGGCAATTATAATCCTTATTAACAAAATGTCTCCACCTGGATTCCTTTGATGCACACGCGAAGAGAAAGAAGATAAAACAGTTACAAAATGTTTAGGAATATATGAAGTGTTCCATTCCAAAACGCCATGATATAAGCCAATTAAAACAAATAGTTATTACCCTGAAACTAATGGTTTAAATGCTTTTATATCGTACATTAACAAATGTCACTACAATACGTCCTGTAAACCGTGTCACAGTAAGATCAAAGTCAGGGTTTCCTTATAATGCCCACAATTCGCCGCAAGTGGGATTATCTCAGTTTAGTCAATTTCGATATTTTGGGTTTTGGAATGGAACCCTTCATATGCAAACGTCCTCAAAAAAAAAAGAAAGAAAAGAAACATCTAAAACAAATACCAAATATCGCCATGACTGTTGAAATATGAAATAAAGAGCTCTGTTATATTTTACAGTTTGTGATCAATTATGAATTGCTTTTGAATGAAAAAAATGTAGCCAATTCAAATTTGGATTGAAAAAGTGATAAAATTATGAAAAAGCAATCATAGCTACATGTCATTATATCTGATGTTGAGATGAATAAGAAATAGCTTTTATTGCAACTAAAGAATCGAAAGACCTACAAAAATAAGTGTTGACGTTTTTGGCGATTCTTACACAAATTATGTGACGGGGTGATCCTTTGGGTTCGGTATCAACAGACTCAAACCTATTTTTTTTTTTTAATTAACGGCGTGTGCGGCAGTAACACATCTCATTACCTCCACGTCTTGGTGATTATTTGTATAATCTCTCATAACACAGGTTACCTCGTCCCTACAACTGACATTTCATATAAGCTAGCACTAGTAATGATAAGTGCACTCTCCTTGTTTTGGGGGTATGAAAATGTGTGAAATGCGACTTGTGCATATTGAGTGCTGAATCCCATACCAACCATTTATTATTACAGAACTGAAGTCCACTGCTAGTGAACGCACATACAAACAAAGTGGACGCGCAACAATGCATTGGACAAATTCACATAAAATAAGTCACCATTTCCTAAACTCTTTAGATCAACATCATAAAACAATCTGACGCCGGGTTGTATTTAAAAAAACAAACAAACCGAAAGTAGACACAATTGGCGTGTAAGGAGTGTGTCATTCACCCTGATAAGGCTGGTCATTTGACCAAGGAGTGGACACGTTGAAATGGGGACGTGTAAGGCTCCATGAGTATAGTTGGAGCTACAGATAATAATTTGCTAAAGACAGCCTAAGGGTAGTTGTATCACCAAGACAAGGGGCATTTGGAATCTTTCCTTGGCACATACATGGAACTAAATATTATGTAAGAGGTTGTTTACAGATGACACTGAAATTAAGAGAGTCTACAATATATTCTGACTCTTAATCAGTCTCAAGTCTCAAGGATGAAGCAGGAAATCTGATCACGTCCCTACAATCTAACGTTTAATTCTCATTGTAATTCTGTAATATTGTGATATCATGAATTCATTTTTTTAAAAGTAACATAGCTTTTATCAATTAAGTGAGAATATCCTTGACATACAGCTCAACCTTGTTATACACTGTACCTCCAACTTTCGGACTAGAGGAAAGTTGAAAGAGTTAGAACATCGGGTAAAAATAAGTTCTGAGGGAAAAAAAATATCAGATCCTTACCATGTCGAAAAGCAGACAGTAAGCGATAAAAGTGGGTTACCGGAACGCGGTATAACGAGGTTTCACTGTATACTGCCACCATCTTACATTAGCATTCCTATCAAGTGTATCGTGCTGCTGTATAGGGAGAATATTCCTTTCAGACAAAATATAAGGAAGAGCTTTAGAGGTGTCCCCAGTACAACGGTTGTGTCACTTGCCTCTGGATGCGGAGGCTGCGGAGGCCAGGTTTCGAGTCCCGCCATGTGCAGGGTTTTGTTCTCTGGACCTTTCAGAGTTTTCGTGGCTCTACCCCCGGAGATTCACGTGCAATCTTCTCACGTTCTGTTGAACCGCCTTTGATGTGATCTTTGACCTTCCTGTGGTGAAAAGGGCGTAAAACGTCAAACTTTTGTTTTCTTTTAAAATAAATAAAATTTTATAACTTCGTAAAATGAGGAGCTGTTCAGATTCCATGCATAGTGCGAGTGAATATTGTTATTGTTCTAGGTTGTGTTGCCATCTCCATGTTACTGTTTGAAATCCATGAACAATCAATCTTTCGTCGCTATGGTGCAATACTCCTGTAACCCACATGAAAAGAAATGTTACAGGAGAAGGAAAAAAATGTACCAATACTTGTAAAGGTTATTTACTACACAGGAATGTTTCACAACACTCTTGCTCGATAACCGTTTGTCCAATCGGACCCAGATAACCGTTTGTCCAATCGGACCCATGTTTTGACATAAGGCGTGGCCGTATTTGCTTCTAAAAGAAAACAAAAAAAGTGTAGTTGTGAAATGTTGTAGGTTACTGGAGTGTTGCTCCACAGCGACGATTTCATGTTTTTGTGTCAAATCTAAGTTAGCGGTATTGTTGTCAATGAAACTGTTTTACATTTAATCATCGTTATACGCAATGTATCAAAACAATTGACGGTAGCGAGAGGCAAAGGAGATTCCCCTTTGTACCAATGGGAGGACAAACAGATAGAGTCCTGTCAACTTCCTTTCTTGATTCGCCAAGTTAAATAGTTCGCCTCAAAAGGCCTATATAATATAAGTACTTGTTGTACAATCAAACAACACCTTCCCTTTTAGTAACATACATTGTTACATCAAACCGATCTGAAATGATCTATCTGTGTCGATAAAAAAAGGAAAAAAAAGATCTATAATGCGCCTTACCGAATGTTGACGGAATCGAGAGATCGGGGATAACACTCATGAGCTGTAAAATAGCGAAGGGCGTTTCAGGTAGAGCACACACCTTTGATACACTCCGCTTTGTACGTCCGTTGTAAGGGTGGCCGTCAACAAAAAGTTCTGCCCTCTCTAGAAACAAACTAGAAGGTAAAAAGAAAACGACAAAGAAATTTTCTGATTGGTTGAAAGTCTTTATCTGATTGCGACCTCGGTACCGTCAATTGAGATGATAAACCGATTTGGTTTTGTGGTGATACATCAACATGATAAATACATAAGATAAACAAATGATCATTTTTCACTATATAATGCGCGAGGACAAAACAAGAGTTGTCTCCTTGGATTGATGTAGTTGTTTATCACTGACAGGTTCTTAAGTTCTACTCACGACAGTTTCAGAAATTTACGATTTCGACAGAAGGCAATAGCAAAGTATTCTAAATCAAACATGAGCAAACAAAGGAAACATCACTCTCTTGCTGACCTCGATAAAAATGCTTGAGTCATTTATCTTTTTATTGACAATTAATGATAATATTATAGAGGTGCCCAAAGCTATTATATGATATAATATAATCATTTCTCTTTTAATGTCCATGTCATCATTCCTACCACAATTGTTATCATATCATTATTCCTTTGGCTGCAAAATTATTTTTGGCTAAAACTTTGAAGTTTATAGAGGGGAAGAGAGGAATGAAAAATGAAGATAATGATAATGATAATGATAAATACTTATACTAATATAACATGATGATAATAATTACAAGAAGAAAGACAAGACGAGGAGGAGCAAGAAGAGGAACAAGAAGAAAAAAAACACAAAGAAGAATAAAGAAGAAGACAAAAGAGGAAATTGAGAAAAAGGAGGAAGAGGAGAAGTAGGATTAGGAAGAAGAAGAAGAAGAAGAAGAAAAAGAAGAAGAAGAAGAAGAAGAAGAAGAAGAAGAAGAAGAAGAAGAAAAAGAAGAAGAAGAAGAAGAAAAAGAAGAAGAAGAAGAAGAAGAAGAAGAAGAAGAATACTTTTTTAAAACTTGAAAGTATATTGTAGTCACTGATGGATAAGAAAAACAGCATGGAATTTGATATTGGAGAAAGTTTTCACGAGTGTCCCATCTACCATGAATTCTCAAGTTTACTGTACCTTTTTATCTTATCCAAACGTCTCGTGAATCGGTGTTGTGGTTCACTATGTGATCTGACATTTTATTTCTGTCATTGTGATATTTTATTTCACGACAAATTGGTGATATTGTTGTAACAGCCGTACTAATCTACTTTCAAACATTGCTGTCTTCGCTCCGAACAAATAATGATAAATATTGGTGGTCATTGTATTTGTGATTCGAAAAATAAATCATATCTGGATTATTTTGGTACTTTAAAAAAAATTCATAACAATTTTTCGATAAATTCTAGGTGTCATAATTTGTCGAAATTTAAAGAAACCGTGATGATAACCCATTTTTTAAAAGAATGACATGTTTTAAATCAAGCTGTTTTTTTAATGACAAAAACTATTGATACACCAATTGTGGTCCATGGAGATGTTAAAAAGCTTCCAACGTACTTAAGAGACGAAACAATATGAAAATATACATGAATTTATCTTTAAAAATCGGAAAATGTCTTTATCCATTTTTTTATATTTATCATTTTTTTGGGGGTGGAAATGTCGTTAACAAAGTTAGGGATGGTTGGTTAGGTCTCGACAAAAAAATGCTAGGAATCTTTTTATTGGCCTTTTCCTTGAAGTACTGTACAATATTTATTTTGCCACGCTGCCAACAAAAAACTTGGACGCAGTAGACTGGTCAGCTGCTTGTCTGACATTGTTAGCTGTTCTAGCTCTGTGCTCAGGCCGTGTGTTGCAATAGTGTTGTCGTCGAAGATGCAGATTTACATTTGTTTGGCTAGGAACTGCATCCAACATCTTGTAGGTGTCGGCTACGATTCTAACTGCTATGTATTGTGTACAATCAGACGCACAGACCAACTCAGGCTGTAATGCAATAGCCACACAATTTATTGACCAGTCTCTACAAATTGAAACAATTGGGTAAAACAATTCATAGCGACACAATCCTTGATTGATTTTTGTATATGGATCTCAATCATAATGTATTTAGTCGCTTATTTGTCACAGAATTTTTGTTTACCATTATTATCCAAATTCAAAATCTATAAATAACCAATCTTGATATGGTACAATATTTCATGTTGTCTTGAAAGTGTACAAATAAACTATTGAATAAAAACAAAAATGGGTTGCTATGCTGGTTTTACGGTCTTTTTTGGGAGTTATGTACGATTCCATTTTTTTTAGGAATCTTGTCTAAAAGTCCAACTCCTATGAGACTTGTAGATTGCACCTGGACCTCGCTGGTATAACGCATTAAAAAGTGTGACTTTTTACGCCTTTTTCAACAAAGAAAGCTCATATCAAAGATAATTCACTAGAACTTGAGAAGATTCCACGTGAATTTCCAGGGCAGAACCATAAACCCTCTTGACCACATCGCTAGCTGCTACGCCTCCACTATGCTATATAAAGCCAGGGATGAGGAAACCATCTAGAATAACAATATCTTATCTCCTGAGGGAATTAGACATTTGGGGAGGAGGCTCCGATGTCTATTCATTCCATTAATACGTTGATTTACTGAGGTGATCTCAGTCTTTCTTCTTCTTTCTTATCCATTTCCATTTTACCATTACAGTGTAGGGCCAGCACTATGAGGCTAGATTTCCCTGGATCGAGATATTACACCAAGCCCACTGTGACCATTTTGGTCGGAATCAATTTTGCCCGGACAGCGGCCTTGCGGCCTAGCCTACTCTTATCGATTTTTAACTGTCAAGGGTTCTTTAACGTGCACAACGTGCACACGGGACCTCCGATTTTATCGTCCGTTTCCGATAGGACTAGATTCTTTGATCCAACCTACCTGAATAGGATCAGGGGAGTGACATATAGGTTTTCACCGAGTTTCAAAAAGTCGCTGCCGGGAATTGAACCCGGTACCTTTCGCTTCAGAGGCGAGAACCGTACCTCTGTGCCACTGGGACCCCCATGTCATTAATACGTTGATTTAAGTAGGTGATCTCCTTACCTTCCAGGTTCATCTCTCAGTTGAGACTAATTTTAAATTCAAGTCCATCTGATGTAATCTAGCTGTTATACAGAGATGAAGTGAGGGTACAAAGTGCAACGACAACACGGTTTTGAACCTTCTTGGGCGTTCACCGATTAACGCAGTTGCATATAATATTGTAATGATAACACGATAACGAGATCGCGTGTGAAAAAGAAAAAAGTAGATAGGAATAAATGAATAAAAGCGAATTTTAACATATTGCTTAAAGTATTTCGCCGCTTCCTAAAACCTACCCTATCGCTGTCAACTTCAAAGAATTTGTTCAAAAGGGTATTGGAAATTTGAGAGGCTTTTTTTCGATCGATATCCATACTATTTATTGCGCGTTGGAAAAACACTCCTCTTTTGTTCTTCACTATTTGAAATATACACGTTTGATTCCACAATATCATACTTTTTCATATAAAATACTTTACATGACCGAAATTGTCAAACACTTGCATATAGGCGACTAGAGTTGATATGAGAAGATATCACTTGTGCATAAATGTGGAACTTCTATTTCGAGCAAGAGCAAATCAAATTTTAGATCAGTTTTACACGGCGAGGAAGGAAAAAGTAACTGGGTGGTTAGGAGGGTTGCACCTCGATTGAGCCCACTTTGGGTTTTTCTTTGATATTTCGACATCAAAGAATGTCACCACATGTCTATTCTGATTATCTCGTTTGAACCCAGTGTTGGTCACAACTAATCAATGAGCGAGTTCAAATCGATTAGAAATAATTCCCACCTGCCTGTCACAAGGATAACCTATGTGGCTCCATGAAAAGATTAAAGCCGTTGAATGTAAAATGACGGCTAACAAGATATATTTTTAAAACTACGACGGGCACATATTTATACAAATTTATAATTTCACCATGTATATCATTTTCGATCATCTATTGATTTTTATCTCTCTTTTTTTCCCTTGAATCCAATGCATAGTGATTTTAACCCTTGCGACGTAGAATATTTTTTGATCGCAGCAATTCATTATGACATCTAAAGTACATTTGGTTCACTAATGATGCTTGTGAATTGTGAACCCACTTCTCGTCTATTTTTTCCTCTCGCAGCATCAACTACAAATTCGACTTATAAAGATAATTTTGAACTTATAACAATATCGATTTATAAAAGGAACAACAATTATATCTTGTCGTCACAGTGGGCTCATACGCGGTGGTTGAAGGTAAAATTGGGTTCAAATGAGATGCTTCCGTTGGGAGTTTCGCAGTAGCCAGTGCTATGGAAGATCAATCCCTCTTCTTCTTCTTCTTTTTCAATAGAGGACCAATCTGCATGTACACAGACAGCGAGACAAACATGGTTCAGAAGTAAAAGCAAAGCACTTATATAGCGCATATCCACAAAGTTGACCATACTCTATGCGCTTTACAGTGTATAGTTTACCCCCGGCAGGCCATAACACTCCTGTATCCTTCTCAACTCCATGGGGAGTATACAGTGCGAGCTGCCGGTTAGGCGCTTCGGCACTAGCATTCTGACAAGATGTTCGCTGCCCTCGGCCGGGTACTCATTTCCACCTGAGTCGAGTGAGGTGAGCAGAGTTAAGTGACTTACCTAAGGGCACAGCTCCCGAGTGGTCACCTGTCCAGACACTGATCACGATCAATGTAGCTTGACCACGCTGACCGGTTCAGCGTGCTAACCGATCGACCACCGGTCAGCTGAATATATGGCAGAATGGTGGTGAAGTCCTCAATTTTAGTTTCTTCAACTTCAACTGTTCAGCTTGCTTCAGTTGTGTGTTGTTGACTTGGATGTTTAATGGGGTTTGGGGTTTTGGAGATCTTCATTACTTCGGTCTTAGTTGTGTTCATTTTCATTCCATATTTCTCAAAGGCTTTGTTCAGTTTTGTGGTGTGCTCTTGGAGGCTGTCCTAAACGCCATTTTAACACATACAGGTCATATCATTAGCGGTTCAATAGAACTTGAGAAGATAGCACGTGAATCTCCAGGGCAGAGCCCCCCGCGTCCATAGTCTAGTGGCTTGACCACTGAGCTAGGGACGCTCCCTGTATGAGGCTCTGGTCGTCTACAAAGAGTAGCTTAGTTGCTCTGGGTTTTAATGTTCTCCCTGCATTATCTTGTCCATGTAGACTATGACGAATAACGGGAAAGGACACCGCCTTGGCTGACTCCTGGTGTCAGTTTGAAGTATTGAGTTCGTAATCATTCTTTCTTTCTTTACCAAAAACCTTTTAAGTACCTTTTGGTGTAAGGTCGCAATCAGTGTACCAAAATTAGCAAAATCGGTCGCGAGTCATTTGATTTGATGCAATATTCAAAAGTCGATAATTATGATCTATTCTAAAACGATTCTGTGTGCGACTTATGCTGCATAATCACACCAAAATAGATATAGGCATTTCAAATTCTGGCATTTTTTATTTCACGATAACATGCTTCAAAACATTTGACTAAAAGAGTGTGGTGGAGAAAGAGAGAAAGAGAGAGAGAGAGAGAGAGAGAGAGAGAGAGAGAGAGAGAGAGAGAGAGAGAGAGAGAGAGA
>JARBEQ010186193.1:395-12722 GCA_030265355.1 Tritonia tetraquetra
CAATGATTTTGATTACATTAGTCACCCAAGTAGCCAAAAGGGTAGGGGGATTAGGGTGACTCATGTGTATTTTCAATGATTTTGATTACATTAGTCACCCAAGTAGCCAAAAGGGTAGGGGGATTAGGGTGACTCATGTGTATTTTCAATTATTTTGATTACATGATTGTTCCCCCAAATAGGCAAACGGGTAGGGGGATTAGGGTGACTCATGTATATTTTCAAGTAGCCAAAGGGGTAGGGGGATTAAGCTATTTGGGTGACTGAAATAGACTCTCAAGTTTAAGAAACATTTCTGTTTTCACTAATTTTTAAATTTGTTTTATTCTTAGCGGATGAAATGTGTCTGACATTCTGGTACCACATGTTTGGACAAAGTGTGGCAACAATGAATGTGTACATGATGACAGGTTTGAACAAGAAACTTATTTGGACACGTTCCGATTTGCAAGGAAATATATGGAGGAAAGCATTTGCTTCAATTAAAACTGATAAAAACTACCAGGTAAAACACAGTGCACTTTGTGTATTGCAATGTATTGTAGCCAATGTGAACGTTTCATTTGAGTCATCCTTAAAAAATCAAGCTGGTATAAGTGGCTTGTCAGACTTCTTCTTTGCGTTCGACGGTTGTCTAATTCCAGCAGATATTGTGAACTGGAATGGTTTCTGAGGTCATCAGCAGTGCCCCATAATTTTTGTTCGGGTCACAATCTTTGGGCCAAAATTTGGATCTGAGGGGCACGAGGTCTGTGCATTCTTGGAGTATGTAGCTGACAGTTTGTTCTCCGGCTTTGCAATCACACAGAGATGATTCTACTACACCTGAAAAGAATAGATGTAGCTTGTCAGACTGAATTAAGAGATAATACCCAATGTATTGCTTTTGCTGCTAATTAAAGGAGTGGGCTAACTCCGCTTTGGTCCAGAGCCTACCAGCTGTCTTCAGCCATGCATATTTCATGGGGTACCCGCATCCAGACATGTGTATCTTGCGTGCCATACACACTTGAATATATAGCTGGTTAGAATGAAACGGAGAAACAATTTTTAAGTAACTGATCATTTTTTAAACAGTTTAAAAAAAAATAGTTAATGTTCAATAAAATTATCTACGCTCAACACCAGAAGATCCCTTCTTTTGGAATTAAGTTGAAAAATTGAATGATGTTGTTTATGAATTGATCCTTTGACTCTTGTAGATTGCCTTTGAAGGAATTGTAGGAAACAAACATACTGGAGACATAGGACTGGATGACATTTCACTCTCTCCAGGAAATTGTCCTCCACAACGTAAGTCTTACTTAGCTTTACTTCTCTGATTCTAAATTTGTCTGTAATCCTTAGATCCATAGCATTTACAGCTCTATTGACTGTAGTGGAGTTCAAGACACCTACAATCAGAGTTGCAAACTTATTGTGCACTATTGATCAAACTTTTCTGATCCTGTGACTGCTTAGTTCAATGTCTCCCACAAGCCAAAATTTTGGGCTCACGCTAAATTCATTTTTTGACCAAAAGCCGATTTTTTTCCAGCTCAACGTTTTAAATGAAAACTGCAACACTATGATGCCACTAAATTGTTTTTAGTGCATGCACAAGTTCAATCCTTCCTTTTGCTTTTGCACAAAACTTGAATACAGTAAACACGTCTTTTCTTGTGATAATTTCCTTTCGCTTGTTGTTATTTTCAACTTTCTTGACAAAATGGAGCCGTAGCCTTGGTTCAGCAGTGAAAATCATTGTGGGTCATTGAGTTAACCGCTTGCTTTTTTATTGGACTTCGTTTTTTCCTTGGGTAAGAAACTTTACTCTGTTTGCCTCACTCGACCCAGGTGTAGAAATAGGTACCAATTCTTAATCGAGTCTTGGGAAAGTATTCTGCGATAGACAGTGTCCCATCCAGAAAGTGACAAATTGTCACTTGTCCGCTTCACGCTACCGAAACCGGATTAAGCTATGAGCCTTACAGGCTCTTAAGGACATACTACTACTTTTTGATTGGATGCCAGCTTGTCATGAAGACAAGTCTCTTGGAGATATGAAAAAGGGCATATGAGAATGAAATAACTTCCAAAAAGACAATGAACAAGAACCAAAAAACGAAATCAAAAGAAACCAATATAGAAAGTCAGTGTGTGAAGTGAGAGTATCTGAAAATCTATTCCAAGATTCTGAAATTAGATAAGATTGCATTCTGAGCCCTCTTTATTCATCTTATTCATCAACTCAATGACAAAGACTTGTTCCAAAATGAAGAAAATATTTGCAGGGTGTGGAAACTAGAACCTGTGTAACTGATAATGCTATCTTTGCTGATTACATAGTTTTATTTGGGAAAACAATAAATATAATATAAACAAGTGGAATGATACAATTATGAAAAAGGGAAGAATTCAAAAAATGATAAGAAAACAAAGTGTTCACTGTTTAAGTAGTCTACCCTTTTTCTTTCTGCCTCTCAGAACAATTGAGCACTAAGCCAGTTAATTGAAAGATCATAATTTTATTCCTGATGTAAATTGTGATCATTGTCAAGAAATTTTACCTTGGTATTCTATGTGGATCTTATATGTTTCAGCCATCTGTGATTTTGAAATTGATCTCTGTGGATACACACAGCTGACAACAGACAAGTTAGATTGGATCCAAAGGCAAAAGGCCACACCTTCTTCTGGCACTGGACCTGTAGGAGATCACACTACTAAAAATGGAAATGGTAAATTAAGATTTGAAATCAAACCCACTTTATCTCATACATTAAAAAGTCTGGAGGTTATTAGAGAGTGAGAATTGTGAGCAGGTATTGTAAGAAGTAACTTTAGGATTATAATCCCATATTTTACTTTTTCAAAAGGATTTAACTTAACCATTAGACAATTTGAATGTGTGATGATGAAGTGGTTCAGACATTGATCCCATTTCAGGCAGTTTGTTGTTTCTTATGGGCAAAAAACTTTGCTTTGATTGTCTCACTCGACCCAGGTTAAGAAATAATTACTTGGGGTGTCCCTAGCTCAGTGGTCAAGTCACTTGACCCAGGTTAAGAAATAATTACTTGGGGTGTCCCTAGCTCAGTGGTCAAGTCACTTGACTTTGGACCAGGTTTGAGCCTGTCTAGCGTGGGTTTTTTTCTGGTTCTTTCAGAATGTTCATGTCTCTGCTCTGGAGATTCACAGGGAATCTTCTCAAGTTCTGTAGAATGTTCTTTGATATGACCTCAATGTGTTGAAAAGGGCATAAAATTTCAAACTTTAGAACTTCCAAATAAGTATTCTATGACAAGCATCTTATCCAGAGTGTAAAAATATGTCACTTGTCCACTTCAAATTACCAAACTGGTTTAAGATCTGGCCCCATGAGCCTAAAGCAATGAAAATAGAGCTCTATGCAGTGCTTACATTCTAATAAGATTATTCGTGCTTTCTGACAGGTGTTCAATTACATCTGAGCTAAAGGCAATGTGCAACAACCTCTTGTACTGAAGAACTCTGGGTGTGCTTAATGTTAATTGGGAGAATATGAGGTTTTAGTATTACAATGTAATGAGATGTGTCATAAAACGTTTGATTACTTCTTTTTTCTCAGGACATTACATTTATATTGAAGCTAGTGGCAATAAACTAGGAGACAATGCCCAGTTGATGAGTCCCATTTTCAAGGGGACGAAAGATCAGCCCCATTGCGTAAACTTTTGGTACCACATGCGGGGAAGTCATATAGGATCTCTTAACGTCTATGCCAAAACTTCTGACACTCAATTGCATCAGGTCTGGTCAAGAAAAGGTGACGTTGGAACATATTGGTATATGGGAAGGGCTACAGTCAATGCCAGTCTCGGTGACTTCAATGTGAGTATGGAGTGATTAGACAATTGAAAAAAATTATATTTTATATTACCTTGTTTTACCAATCCCTCATCTTTTAATTACACATCCAGCATTCACCTGCTAACAATACCAAGTCACTTAAATCGAATAGACCCAATGAAGAACCAAATTGCAGACACTCCTTCGCCCCTATGGAATCTATCCGAAACCTGCTCTTGAACTGCCCATATCTTAGCACAATTGAGGGGAACCAGTTGCCTCATAAAGATGATGTTGCGCTGTTAACCCTTTCTGTCATAATGCGGGCGAATGCAACCGGAAATTTCCCATCCGAATCATACTAATACGGGCAACATTGCAGTCTGTAGCACTGTGTTCCTTTAGTTTTCAACGCACGTGATTATTGTTCTTCCCGGGAAAAGAGTTAAGACTACGCCCTCTTTTTTATTTCATAAAAATTGAACGGGACCATTTACCGTAACAAGTTTTTGAAGTTTGTTGACATTCGATACAAACAGTATTGAAAATCCACAGAGAGTAATATTGAAGTTGATTTCAAACCATTGAGCATCGATTTTGATTATTTGATGCTCGGTAGTGGTGAAAGTGAAAGTAGATGACGATGATGGTGCCAGAAGTAGTAATGTCAGCTGGCATACAATAAACCAATATCTTGCATTGTATAATGTAATGATTCAGTTAAGACTGCATTTGTTTTGGTGGTGATTAGATCAGTGTTTTTTTCAACACAGATTTTGGGGGGATTTTTTTAGCCTAGCCACTTCTGTTGAAAGAGTGTGAAAAATAGAAATGCTGTAGTTGGGCTTGAAAATGCTTAGGGGGGAAAGGGTTAAGACTAAGAGAATCCTGCTCACACCATGAGGGATTTAACAGCAACAACAACAACATGCTACCTTGTTTACTGACATGATGTAGACTGATTGTTCATGTTACTTACCTACAGCCCACTTGTGCCCAACCTGTGGCAGAGGCCACACACTTATTGTTATTCACAACAGTAAGCAAAAATGCATGTGGGAAATGGAGCAATTGCATTTCGTTTATGTCAATTATTCTCAATCTATTGAACTTACAAAAACTTAGAAATAGGGCACTGAAGAAAAATAATGTTCTATCATCATGCAAAATTTCAGTTGCATAGACTCGTTCCCTAATAAAGTCTTGAAAGAAAGTTTTGCAAGTTTTAAAAAAATAAAAAATTAGATTTCTTCCAATCTTATTTTTTCATAATGATTGTTCTCTTGTATTTTGATATAGAATGAGTTCCATTCTTGTCATTACCTCTCTTTTGTCATTTGCCAGATAATCTTTGAAGGAGTAAGGGGAAACGGTTATTATGGGGACATTGCACTGGACGATATCAGGGTCCGAAAAGGTGCTTGTGAACTTGTGGGAACGTGTGATTTTGAAGTGGATACTTGTGGTATGGTGAACGATTATCATGGGTCAACTACTGAATGGTTGAGGACTGCTGGGTCAACGCCTACCCCCAAAACTGGCCCGAGTGTTGACCACACGACTAATTCTGATGCTGGTAAATTTGTCTTTATGTGATTATTGATGTTTAGGATTATCATCATTGGGGGGGGCTTCATAGCATAACGGTAATGCTTTCACTTTGTGAGCAGAAGTTACTGGGTTCAAATTACTTTTTTTTGTTTTGTTTGAGGTTTATGGCTCTGACCCTGTGGATCCAAGCCATGTCAGAGATGGACTGTAAATTTATTTTAATGTTGCCACGGGTGTAAATGAACAACTTTAACCTGAACACAAAGATGGCCCGCTGATGCTTATAAAAAACAACTGTGTTTATAGATTCTCAGAATGAGGCAGAAGTTCAAGGATATAGAATTAATATCAACAACTCTCTATATATATTTTTTACAATATGCAATGCAAAACAAACAGCTAACATTTTCATTAAAAACTTTCAACATGTTTGCGACTTAGATATACAGACACATGAAAAGAGAAGCAAAAAGAGAGATAAATGAATGGAAAAAGAGGCAACACGAAGAAACGGATAATATAATGAAAGACTGTCTCAGCTAAGAAGAATTAGAGGAAACCCTAAAAGCTTTAACAACCCAAAAAATCACCTGGACCCGATGGTGTTAAAAATGAAATGCTGATTAAGCAGGCCTTCTACTCTTCCGCAACTTGGCGGAAAACCGCATTTTTGCCTACATCGTGATCGTCTTTGTCTCGAGGTTCAAGGCCCTTTTTGCTTCATTCCATGTCAAAATATGCTGTTTTTGGCTTTAAAATTATGTCCATTTTCCTTAGCAACCCCCTTGACCACCGGCGTTTAGTCCAAAAATCCGCAAATTTCTTCAGAGCTCAGTGGAAGGCCTGATTAACCTAGGTACAAGATCATAAAGAAAACTACTTCAACTGTACACCACCACATGGAAGACTGGGATGATTCCAAACAAATGGAAGGAGGCAATAATGATCCCAATAAAGAAAGAAGGAATAAAATAGAAAGTCACCGACCAATAAGTCTAACCAGCTTCTTGGACAAACTCCAAGAAAAAAATGATCAATAACAGACTGCTATGGTACCTTGAAAGCAATAAAATCCTCATCAACAAACAAGCTAGATTCAGGAAATCAAGAAGCACTGAAGATCAAATAACATGTATATATATCAAATAATAGAAGATGCTTTCCTATTCGGAAAGAAAACCACCACAGATATCTGGGTTACATGGAAAAAGCTTTTGACAGGGTATGAAGAAACAACAAGCAACTAAAATATCACATTGTATGTTTGCATGAATAGAAAACTACTTGACCCACAGAAAAGCAAGAGTAACAATACAAGGCACAAAAGCAAGCAAGTTCCAATGAAACATGGAGTACCTCAAGGTGGGGTCATGGCACACACTCTTTTTGTTATATTCATCAATGACATCAAAGAAACACTCTACAAGGAAGTAAACATATCAATGTATTCCGGCAATCTAGCACATAGGTATAGCATATCACTTTTGACAATCTACAAAGATGGCCCAAAAAATGTTACATAAACATAAATGCTCCAAAATCTTCACACACGCCTTACATGGAAGAAGCAGATAAGCGAGTGCCAAAACAAAGCAATAAAATGATCCAAAGTCATGAAGAAATTGTCCGGTACTAAATGGGGAGTAACAGCAAACATACTCAAACTAAAACAAACTTATCAAGGATATATCAGACCAATGCTTGAATATGGAATGGCTGCCTGGGGTACTTGTACAAATTCCCAAATGGAAAAATTGAATAGGGTACAAAACCAGAATCTAAGGACGATTTCAGGAGGAATCAAATCAACCCCTATAAAACAAATATGGACATTATGCTGTGCAAAATATCTCCCCGAAACTTGAGTTTTGTTGAGACAAATTCACTTACAATACAGCAGAACAAAAAAACACTCAGAATGTTGACAAGCTACCAACAATCAAGACTAATATTGAAGGGGTACTCCTCTAAAGCATGTGGGAAAAAGAGAAAACAAGGGAAACTGTACTGCAATACATTGAAGAAAACTTACCCAATGTAGAATGGACACACAATGTATACACAGATGGTTCAGCATCTGGTGCATTTTCCGATGGAGGAACTGGAATCTACATTGAAAAGTCAGATGGCACAACACGAGACTACTGTATTCCAACAGGTAAAAGGTACACAAAATGCAAGGCTGAAGCGCTAACTACCCAAGAAGGTGCAAAAATTCTCTCTGAATCATCAACAACATAAAACTCAAAAATTGTCTTTTTGACAGACGCCAAAACGCATGTGGGGAAAATGAATTCTTCCAAAAATGCAGAAATGGATAGTGCACTTTTGAAACTAGGAGACATGATGAAAAAAATCGCAATCCAGTTGATCCCAAGTAATTGCAACATTGATGGAAATGAATTGGCTGGCAAATTATCAAAACAAGGTGCTCAGAAACCACAATTTTAAAATACATTAAGCTTCAAGGAAATAAAAAAGAAAATCAATGCCAATATCAACAACAAGACGCAATCTATAAACTAGATAGAGACGAACAAGTCTCAATTTTTTTAATTAGAACTGGGCACAATCGACTCAGAAATTGTATGTACAACATCTTTAGAATTGGAACGACAAGCCTCTGTGACTGTCAGCAAGAAGCACAGGATGCTGACCATGTTCTCCAGAGATGTTCTCATTACCACCTCCATAGAAAAAAGATCTGGCCTGACACCACCCCACTCCAAACACAGCTCTACGGATCTACCCTGGAGATGCGAAGACCATTGAGTCTCTGCGCCAAATTGGGATCAACCCATGAAGGAATGAAGAAGAACAACTTTAAACCTTTTTTCATCATCGTCGTCGTCGTCGTCATCATCATCATCATCATCCTATTCATCTAGATCATCATCATCACTGTCACCTACATCATCATCATTATCATATTCGCCATCATTGTCACCACCAGCACCCACATCCTAATCATCACCACCATTTCATTGCATGTTTTAGAATTGAATTTGTAATGTATTTTTAAAATGCGTGATTCGAGAATGTACTACTACTACTAGATACCTCGAGTATGGGAGTGTGGAGGGACATAAAACTTCCCATACGGCAGGTTTGATCCCCCACTATTGCATCTTCTTCTTTTAGGCCTATTTTCACTCATTTATTCCTTGTGTATCCCTATATTATCATCAGTGCCAACTGTAACCATGAAATGCAAAATGTTTTTACAGGTTTCTACATGTATTTTGGATACACCGGTTATGGATCGAAGAGTAGTGCCCAGCTTTACACTGATTTCATTGATCCAACAACTCAGAGTTGTCTCTCCTTTTGGTACTTTATGTACGGTAAAGGTGAGTCTTCACAGGTACCCAAAACTGCTGCTTTAGCGGATTGACAGCAGCATTTTATTGACGCGATTTTCACCCTTGTGATATCAAATTGATAGCAAAAGCAATACCAGCATGCTATAAATAGACTCATTCAAAAGTGCTAATAGGGTCTCAGTGGCGCAGAGGTACGGTTCTTGCCTTAGAAGGGTTCAATTCCCGGCAGCAACACTGTCAGGTATTTTTCTCCTTGAAACTTTGGCAGTTGAAAATTGATAAGAGTAGGCCGCTGTCCGGGCAAAATGAATTCCTACCAGGTTGACCACCTGCATGGCTATCTTGATCCAGATAAATCCAACCTCATAGTGCTGGCACTAATGGGAAAAGGGAACTGGATAAGAAAGAAAGAAAGAAAAGTGCTATTACTGACCTTTTTTGTGGCGTATTAGGTTAAGCTCTAGGTTGACCATAACCTAGTTAAATTTCAAAATTAAAACTTTGAAATGATAAAAATGACAACGCAAATATTTTGGATTTCTAAGATCATGAATAGAAAACATAGGCATTTCTGTCTTTGAGGGTAATAAAGTTTGGAACATGTGAAATAACGAGGATACTTGCTGGTGATTTGAATAAAATGTATTTCCGTTTTTCTCCACACCCGACGAGATTCCACACTTATCGGCTGTGGTGTAGGATTCACCGGGCCGTCATTCAGTCACCACTTGAGTGCAATGCTAGAAAGGAGATTTCTGTTCGTATTGATCTATTTGAAGGCTAATCTTGCTTTCTTTTATTTTGATAGGCATTTTGTAAACCCCAGTCTCATTGGTTAGCCCATCAGATTAAACATTTAAATGGATTGACACAGGTTATGCCTTTGATGAGTGTCTGTTGTCGTTTGAAGGTTGGCAAATGTGTCAAAACTTTAGATTGATGTGTTCGTAGGTTTGTACTCACGTGTTAGCCATGTGGTGGTAAAGAGAGAGGACTTCAAAGTTATCGTGTGGAAGGTTGGTAAGGGAATGTGATATTGCTTGGTGTGACCGCCAGCCTCTTGGGACCCTTGTGGCTTGTGAACCCTTCATTCTTTTCCCAATTTTGTGTGAAATGAAGGTGAAAAATGTGATGATCATTACAGTGGGCTTGCTTCTATTTCTCTGTCATTTCCTTGGTTTTGGCAAAATGTTTTTCAATTTGTGTTTTCAGATGTAGGAATCCTGCAGGTGTTGTTGAAAAACACAACAGGATCAACAGTTATTTGGTCATTGTCAAAAGACCAAGGCCAAAAATGGATAAATGCACAAGTCGACATTAGCAGCCCAGTAGAGTTTCAAGTGAGTTATTACTGTGATCAGTTTGAAAAGCACTCGTTCCATTATGTCAATGTCAGAGGAATGCCCAGGTTCAAGTTCCATGGAACCGAGACATTTGCAGTTTATTGTGTGTTTCTGTAAAACGTATTTTGGATGATTTAAATTATTAACAAGAGTATCATTAAATGTCTTGTTGTTTACGGGTGTTAATGACTTTTGGCACTTGAAAACAAAAAATAATTCATGTATAAAAGGGTGTAATTAGAATGGTGACATTTACTATTAAAGTTTATATTCTACTAAAGTACCAACAAAGATGTATGTTCTGTTTGGACACAAGTCATATCAGCGCCCAAAAAGTTTTGGAATCTATATATATAGATAAGCTGGTGGAGTCGATGGCTGAGTCCAAACTCCTCTCTTAATCTTAATACGTTTTGTACACTGCTGAAAATGTTACACAAGCTACAAAATACTATTTGCCCAGGTTTGGACTCGGTTAGAACTGTAGTAGGATGGACCGTTGATTTTTATAGAAAATGGTTTGTTTCTTCTAATTTTATTTATTTACATTCATCATTGTTTTGCCTTTTTCCATTCATCAAGTAAAGTGACGTCATTGTTCTATGAACACAAGGTGTTGCTATAATTTTGATGTGTATGTGTTTTCTCTTCTGTTTTCTTCTCCACCTCTCCCATTTTGTACATCTTTGTTTTTGTTTTTAATTGATGTGTTTTCAATTTCTGTTACACATACTTAAACAAATTTTTGACTGAACTTGCATTGTTTAAGGTGGAGTTCCTCCGAGTTATCGTTTGTCTGTGGCGGACCATGTCCTATGGTGTGTTATTGTAATTGTTTACATTATAATACTGACAATGATATTACATTTACAAAATGGGTTAACTAAAAGTGATTACATTACATCCGTGATAACCCGAGCACCGCGGGTGTCCCTGTCTGCTTGTACTTAAATTAACCTGTATAGAAATATTTTATTCCTTAATATATCATTTCCTTTCCTTCTTGTATATCAGATTGGTTTTGTGGCCAAGAACTTGGACGCTTTTGTAGATCAGTATGATAATATTGCCATTGATGACACCAAAATGTCAAAAGCTCCTTGTGTCAAGTCAACAACTGCTGCCACCGTCAGCATCCCTGCTACTCCAACTACATCTCATACTACAGGTAAACTGACTTGCAGTTTTCTGGTTTTTTGCTTTTGTAACTTGTCAAAATGTCTATTTTCACAGTCTTTATTAAACAAATTCTGGTGGTAACATATCACTGTCTGTGTTGTCCCTCATTGGCAATAACACCATTTTATGTTTTGATATTATGGTATCTAAGATATTAAATAAATTCCAAACAATATCTCAAGTGACCTTATGGTTTTTTTTTCACTGAGATAGAATGGAGTTTGTTATTTCATATAATTTGTTATAGATGCTAGAATCTCAGACCAGTAGGGGATCGGCTCATGGTATCCACATCGCCTTCAGCAATGCAGTCAACAGAAATGATTCCATGCTCTTTATGATGAGCATTGGTTTTGAAAAAGTTTTCACTTAGTACTGGGATGTATGACCACTGGGGAGCACCATGTTTGGCGCTGTGTCCTTGGGTAAGACACTTTCTGCTTACCTCGAGTACCGGCCGAGGGCAGCAAATGATCTTGTCAGAATGCTAGTGCTGAAGCACCTACAACAGGATATGCACTATATAAATGTTGTAACTTTGCTTTTATAAAAAAATTGCCAATTTTGGTTGCCTTCGTTTTTTGATGCAGGGTAGTTTTATGTGTCCAACATAAGGCTGGCCTTAACACTGTAGTAATATGGTACAAAAAGGACTTTGTATTATTGAGTCATCTTTGATTTTCTACAACTGTTTATATTTACAGCTTGTGCCAACTATTGTCATTCAGGAGGGATATGTACTATAGGGTCTGATGGATTGCCACATTGCAAGTGAGTTAGCAAGTCTTTTAGTTGTGTTAGATATCAACAATATGGGTCCCAGTGGCGCAAAGGTACGGTTCTTGCCTCTGAAGCAAAATGTACATGGTTCGATTCCCGGGAGCGTCTGGTATTTTTCTCAGTGAAACTCGGTGAAAACCTATATGCCACTCAGGTAGGTGGGATCAAAGAACCTAGTCATATCGGAGACAGACGATAAACTCGGGAGGCCCCGTGTGCACGATGTGCACGTTAAAGAACCCTTGGCAGTTAAAATCGATAAGAGTATGAGAGCGTATTGGTTATAAAATTGCTTTGTTATGTTATAAATGCATGCACGATGAAGCCCCCACTTACTTAAA
>JARBEQ010186304.1:2163-22180 GCA_030265355.1 Tritonia tetraquetra
ATTTTTATTTTTTAATTTATATATTTTTTTATTTAATTTAATACCCCGCCCCCCCCCCCAAAAAAAAAAAAACAACAAAAAAACAAACAAAAAAACAAAAAAAAAACAACAACAAAAAACAAAAAACAAAAACAAAAACAAACAAACAAACCAAAAAAAAACAAAAACAGAAGATGATTAAGGCTGTGAATGAGTTCTTTGTAATTTCTTCAAATTATGTTGTTTTTATCCACCATTTCTCGTAGGGAGGGGAGGGAGCGGCCCTGGTGATGCCGGTAAAATGACAAAGACGAAATTACGAGTTGAACAGCAGATACATGCGATGTCCATTTGGAGACCAAAAGAATGAGCACAACACTTTGTATATGTTGTCACAATTGTGGACAATTCATATCTTATAATCCAAAACTGCATCCTGTGAGTGGGTGGGGCTAGATCTGTGGCAGACATTGAAACGGTATTATTCTTCTAAACCAAGCGTCCAATATTCTTTTAAAAGGCCATCAGCCCCCTATGCGGCCTAAGAGTAGGTTCCTTTTTACAATTTCCGATGGCCCTTAGATCGCTTCAATGCCTGGCGAAGACACGAGACCTCTCCTTTTCATCTTACCCCGACTCCTCTACAAGAAGAGTCGGGCAGCGTAACCTTGTCACTGTTCATTTGATAGTCATACTTTCAATTTCTAGCGTCTCCTGGTGGATTCGAACTAGGCACCAAGAGCATATTATATCTATTGCATGGGTCACTGATACCATAGGTCATTGATCTTTAGTAAAATCATATCAGCAGGTTGTAGGAAGATTCAACAGTGACAGAACTTGCCTATGTTGCATGAATCATCGGCTAATGTTGCGCATGCGCAGTCTCAATAATAGTCTGGAACTGCCAAGCTAGTGCTTTTCAGCTTTTCTAATTTTTCTTCACTCGTGCGTTCCTTTTCAGATTGTTTTAGTGACTTTTCGTTTTTCAATTTGTGTAAATTTAGAACATGTATTCAAAAACGTAATTTATTCACATCAATAAAGAAAACAATTACATTTCTTGTATTGCATAAATCATATAGGTGTTGATTTGTTTGATTAGGTATCTAGACATCAAGATGTCTATCTACTGTATAACCTATTTTTATTTTATTTTTTGTCTGTCTTGTTTTGGTTGCCATTTCTTACAGCTTACAGCCTGGTTATGAAAAGAGGAAAGGGAAAGAAAGAAGAGGACAAGAATTGAATGATTCCCATAAAAGCACTATAGGTCTAGATTTGGATACAAAAACGTATACAATTGAGAATTTCTAACGAATGATATCGACTTCTCCTTTTTACCGATGCTCAAATAGTATTCTCCTTTGACGAATGAGTTCCATCTTCATAAAAATACGTTTCTCCCTCGGAACAGACTTCATTGTGGAACTGTTTTCTTCTAGACATTTTGCCTATCTAACCGTACGCAAGTTCTAAGTTGGCATTCTCGATTCTTTCACAGGCCACAAAACCAACATGGCGCCCATCAGAGAAAAGGAGAAGATGGGCACTTCTAACGGTGATAATAACACTGAGGACACCGACAATTTATGGTAAAGCGAGGTTTTTGAGGTTGAGTGTCACAATAAGATGAATTTCAATAACACAAATAGTTATCACACGATACTTATGGCCTTCAAAATGACTTGCAGAGTTTATCTTATGTTGCATTTTTGTATGTTGTGTGTTATTTCGTCTGCAATAAATGAACCTATAGACTAACGAACACACTGAAGTATTTAAATCTAAGATGCTTTTAGATCAAAGTCAAAGTTCCGTTGGCTGAATATGAATCCAGGTTGGTTTATTGGAAGAAAGAGTTATGGTCTTCATTGCATTGTTTTAATTTTAAAAGAAAGGGTGGATCACACCACACACACCTGATTGATGAAAGTATGATTCATCAAGATCAGGAAGAGAAGTCAGTGTCAGTGTCAAAACCTGCCTCCGGACCCTAGGACCCTAGACCTAAAAAAAAAATCTTAGGATAAAAATGAGAATTGGGGGAAGAGGCTGTCATGATATATGTATAAACTTAACATGGGCCTAATGAATGGAATTAAACTTATTATTTCAGGGCTGACATTTTGAGTGAGGTCCAAACTGGATCAGGATCTAAGTTGCCGACGAATAGAACTGTCCTTGTATTAGGTAAGTGAGCAATTGTTCAATTTTTATGTTGTATTTTGTCAAGAAATGCATGTACTAGACACCAGTAACCATATCTCTCAGGCCCAATGACTCAGCTGCAGTTGAAAATCCTGAGACTGAAATTTAGACCAAAGATTATTTATTTTTTTGCATTTGGTGCAGAGAAGGGACTACTTTGCTCTAGAAGTGTGACGACTCGATGATCTAGAGTTTAGAAACTTATGCTAGATACCATTTAAACATTTCTGTAAATTTCAAAGTTTGTTATTTTTATCTGGTGACTCTCTTTAGAGGCTTTTAAAAGTTTTTGCTTTAATGTACACTGCAGTCTCTGTAACTTGCACTACAACATACAGAAAAAGAATTTCCTGACTTTCAGTGAAATTGAAGTGGGATTTATTTATCAGCATCACATATATTCTTAGGAGTTTTATTTTAAACCAGAAGATTCTTTAAAACAATTATAAAATGGGTTTCCTATCCTGTAGAGTTTGAGGTGGGAGTCTTTTACTTTTCTGATCTACATCTTTTGGATCAGGCATGGCATTTAAAAGTAAGACTTGCTTTTAAGCCTTAAGGACAATGAAGTGTTATTTGTCAATGAATAAAAGTCTGAGCTTCTATCTAAATAGGCAGCCTCCTTGCCTCAGTTTATAATGGAAAAAAGAGGAGATCATTTTGAGATTTTCTGATGTTTACACTCATCACTTTACCCTCGAACTGGCCTATAATAACATCCTGTAGTGGTCACAGGAATTTGAGCATTTCTAATAGGGAACAGAAAAACCCTTGATGTGAAGTTATTTGAATAGACTGAAAGGTAATTGAACATCCAGCCTGATGAAATTATTTTCAGTTGACCATGGCAATGGAGTGAAAAGGTCAGGGTCAAGCTGACCAGGCAAATTTTTATCCTCCTTTAGAGAGGTTTTGTGCTTCTATTTCAATCCTATCCTCTAACATTGTTCCACCGATACTGGACACTCAGAAACATTTTGTACTTTTCCCTATTTCTCAATGGAAATACTAGAGAACCTTATTCACAGTATCTGGATCTGGAATTTCGACATCAATCCACTGAATGGGCATTGGCCTTGAAGTTCGATCACCTCAAGATAATGATTCAGTATTATTAAAGATGATAAATGCATAAGATTAACAACTGAGCATATTTTACTATTGAGTGAGGACAAAGTAAGAGTTGTCCCCTTGGATTAATATAGATATTTCACTGAAAGGTGCTTGAGTTCTACTCACTGCAGTTTCGGAAATTTACGATTTCAATAGAAGGCAATAGCAAAGTATTTTGAATCAAACATTAGCACACAAAGGAAACACTTTTGCTTCTGATCCAAACTCTTGATCTCCATTGGCATCAGTTTGACAGTTAAATTCAATGTGTAGACAGGTGATATCAAAATCTTCATCGCAATTGTCTAAAAAAAAAAAACAGTTTAGAGATGTATTCTTTTTTTTCGAACCCCTGACGAACCAGGATTTTCATTCAACATCATCGATGATTGTACTCTTATATTTTGTGTTTCTCACTTGATTCACCGGATGTATAAATGATAAATTGAAGTGTTTCCATAGCATTATTGACATTCCTGCATGTTGACACTGTGTTTCACATTCATAATAAAATCTGATGATACAGCTGACAACCAGCCCTATGACCACCACAGATTGGGTCATAATGGCTGATCATTGGCTGTATGGCCAGTTGGAGGGTTAAGGAAAAGTTTTGTTTTTGCAGTATCTGATGTAAGCGTGTTTGCCATGAAGATTTTTTTATGGGCTACGTAAGACCTTTTACTTTATAATGAAATACTTGTTTAAAGTTTTGTAAATTTTTATATTGTGCATAGTTCAGCTGAATTGATTTTTTTCCTCAGGTGACAATGAATCTGGCAAGACAACCCTGATTGCAAAACTTGATGGTGTGGAAGAGCCAAAGAAAGGCACAGGCTTAGAGTATTACTACATCAATGTCAAGGATGAATACAGAGATGGTAATTATAAAGTCCCTCTAAAAATGTTTATCTTGTTATTTTGTTTTAGACCTAGACTTGTTGTAAAGGATAATTGTTGAACTGTGAAGGCTGTTTTATTCTTTTTAATCTCCTGCCTGTTCCAGTGATGACTCATTGAATTAAACCCCAGGGAGAAATTGATTATTGTTTCGAACCAACAGGAAATAACATTGTAAAAATTGTTGCATAGATATATTTGTTTTTGATTATTTGATTGTTGGTTGATTTCACTCATTCTTGTTGCATCATACAGGAGAATGGCTCCATTTAGATGAGACATTAACATTCATATTGTTCACCACTTGTTTTGGAAAATTTTCAGAAAATCAATTCATGGGTGAATTCATCAGTAAATGTTCAAAGTTCCCTTTCAGTGTAATACTGTTAGTAATAGCAGTGATTGTTACTTTATATTGTTTCTATTTATTTCAATGCTTTTACAAATGAGTGAAAGCTTTCTTTCTCTATCATTTCCTGGTTTACCTTTCAGTAAGGTTTTTTATTCTTCAGTCAGTCCTTAAATGCAAGTTTCCTAGTTGCTAAAGCTGTGCATGAACTTGACATATTGAATGAGGGAAAAAAGATCTCTAGTATATATCGTTGTGTTGTGATCAAACCACTTAAGTCTGTCATGGTTCTTTTTCAGCAGACAAATAACATATTTTAGAATAGAACAGAAGACATACATGAGTGCTTGTATTCGATTTCTCATGTGTCAAAGGTCATGGAAAAAAAAGATCCTGACTTAAATGGTTGGCTTCCGACACCGATGACATGTGTTGAGTATGTTTATATGTTTGCAATTTTTATTTCCCTTTTTTTTTCCTAGAAAGATTTTGGATATTTTGTAGTTGATTTTTTATTTAAAAAAAAATATTAATCCATCTTTCTAGAGCAAGCACGTTTGAATGTTTGGGTCTTGGATGGGGATCCCCTTCACACTGGCCTTCTAAAGTTTGCTCTCAAGGAAGACATGTTTAGTGAGACTCTAGTCATGTTGGTGGTGTCCATGTCTCAACCGTGGGCTATCATGGAATCCCTCAACAAGTGGGACCAGGTGCTGACGGAACATGTTGACAAGTTGAGGATACCCAGAGAGAAAATGCAGGAATATGAACAGAGCCGTAAGTGTTCTTGGTTTTTGAATTGTATAGACTTGTATTTTGTTTTCATTAATTTTTCAAAAGATGTTGATATATTTATTTTTGTTGGTAAGGCCTTTGTAATGTCTGTTGTTGGTAGATTCCTCAAGAACTACTGTGAACGTTATTCTATTCATAAGTTATGGAATATGCCTTGACCTCATGGAATTCTTCTACAAAGACTAATAAAATGACACTTGATATAAAGTGAAAAAACTGAGGACCTAGAACCATACAGGAGGCAATGAAAAACACCCCTATGGAAATGGAGAAAGTAAAAAACATGCAACCTTTAGAACATTGAAAAGAACAAGACGTCAATCCAGGTTGCAAAACAAAAACAATCGGTTGATCACACTCTTCACACAAAATATTCTGAGGCCTAGCCGAAAACAGGCTTAACCAACAAGCCAGAATCATCAATTAAGATTGTTAAAGCGGGAAAAATGATGCTTTCAATTGGCCATTTTGTTTGTGTGAACCCCTACACCCTGCGCAATCTAAAAATTTGGAATTAGAATTTGAGTGATGGACATTTCAACAAATTTTACTCTTTGAGAACTTAATCTAGCTCTTGCCGGGGGTCCCAGTGGCGCAGAGGTACGGTTCTTGCCTCAGAAGCAAAAGGTACTGGGTTCGATTCCCGGCAGCGACAAGTATTTTTCTCCTTGAAACTTGGTGAATATCAAAGCAATGCAGGGGTATGCGCACGTCAAAGAACCCTTGACAGTTAAAAATCGATAAGAGTAGGCCGCAAGGCCGCTGTCGGGGCAAAATTAATTCCTACCATAAGGGTCCCAGTTGGTTGATCACCTGCTTGGCTTAATATCTTGATCCAGAGAAATCCGGCCTCATAGTGCTGGCCCTACACTGTAATGGTAAAAGGGAATTGGATAAGAAAGAAAGAAGATCTAGCTCTTGCCTCAGAGAACAAACTTACAGGACTGATATTTTGCCTTTTACACATAATTTGACCTACTGCTATGCACAATTTTCCACATAAAATAAAAAGATTGTTTTGTTTTGACATCATTTCAAAGAATAACATTGGGGTTTCTCTATTTGAAATTTACTTTTGTTTTCTATTTGTATCAACAGTGGTACGTTCATTCCAAGCTTACACTGAGCCAGGTGAAGGACCAATCGCAACGCAGGGTCCTCCGAGAGGGGATATAAATCCTCTTCATCCTCCTGCTTCTGGATCAGAAGATGAAAGTTCTCTTCCACTAGGCGAACAAACCTTGTCTAGCAATTTAGGAATACCCATTGTTGTAGTTGTAACTAAGGTAATGTTCTCTTATCCTTTAAAACGATTTATGATTTTAGCCATAAGGTAAATGAATTATTGTTTGTTTGATTGAGCCCCATTAATACCGCAGTGCAGTGTTGGGGCCAGCCCTATGTTCAGCACAAGATACCCATCATAAGTGCAGGCACCCCGACCACCAAACATGAACACAGCCAGAAACGCTTTGGATCAGAGAGTTTCAGACAAGCAGGTGATCAGCCCACTGTGTCCACAACTCTTTACTGGCGCCATGAGCAATACACTGAGCAGTATTAATCAAAGAAAGGCCAATAAACAAATTATTGTAGCCCTTGTGGGTACCCCCTAAGCTATTGATAAAAACTGGGAGGTTCCACCACTCTGACCAATAAATTGAATTTATATTTCACAACCGTAGCATAGAAATCTGTGATACTTTAGCTATTCTCATGCCTTTCACTGCAGTAAAACATTAAATCTCCCAAAAAATGTAAATACCTTTTCTCCTTTCGTATTTCAGAGTGACGCAATCTCCATGTTGGAAAAAGATTTAGATTTCAAAGATGAACATTTAGACTTTATCCAACAACATATCCGAAAATTTTGTCTAAAACGTATCCTTTCTGTTTTATTATTGTTGAGAATATAGTTCTAATCATGTCATGCTTGTGCACTTAAACATTTTTTAAATTGTGGTTTTGAAATCATTTAACCCTTCCATTGTCGGTCATTTTTGCATTTTTTCGTAATCGAGCAGCGTCAGAAAAAAAATCATATCTATTAAATAAACTAAAAGGGATAGCTTGATCAAATTTACCGAATCGGTAGATCGTAACTCTGTTCAAAACTAGACCAAGAGTCAATACTACTTGCTCTGTTGTCCACAGAGTCTGAAATATTGGTTAGGTACATTTCCTCATCAGATACATTGTTTTCAATGAGAACCCAAAGTAAATAATGAGAGATATGTCTGTGAAAAAATTCATAGACCTCGTAACGAAGTTACGATCTAGGGGAAGTAACTCATTAAATTATCACTTGACACTTCTCTGGATTCACCTCCGTAGTATGGATGTGTTGGCAGTGGTGGGACATGACCAAAAAGTCTATCTTTGTCCAAGTTGGCAGTGAACAGGTTAAGCATGGGGATTTTATTGCATCAAATTATCATATTTGTATAGTTTTTAAAGCAAGGAAAAAGATTCTGTTTGTATTTTTTCTCAACTCTGGTGTAAAGATGGTGCTGCCATGTTCTATACGTCGGTGAAAGACGAACGAAATTGTGATTTATTGTACAGATATTTGGTTCACAGAATATACGGGTTTCCATTTACTTCCCCTGCCCTTGTTGTGGATAAAGATTGTGTTTTTGTGTAAGTATAAAAATGTACTGTCCAAAACTGATAGGATCATCCCATTACATTGGTTTCTTCTATTCATTACCAACATTAAAAAATGGATTCTTTCATGTGATACCATTGAATTGAATTGAACCAGAGATCTCATCAGGAACAGATTTAGAAGGCTTCACAATGAGGGGACGTTTGAGTATTGAAAGGGACATAAGCTAGCAATTTTAAAAACATTTTCAGTAAACCACCTCTACCCTGCTTAGCTAGTCGTGACTCTATGATTTGATCGGTTCCATTTGCCGCTTAACGTTGTTAGGACCTGCCATCACGGCAAATGAATATTACGGCCAAGGTCGGCAGCGAGGCCAACTTCTTGTATTTCTAATGTTATGTTGCTTTTTTTTGGTATGAATACAATACAATGTTGTTGTTTGCTGTTTGAGGTATGGTTTGGGGTATCATGTTATTGCCTTGAAAATGCAAAAAATCAGCCTTCATCTTTGATTTTTTTCGCTTGTTTAAAAACGACATTTCTCATGTACTATCAGTTGAAAAGTGACAAAATCATGTACCTATATTCTTCTATTTGATACAAAGACTTTGTCACATTTAAAAAATTGCAATATTCAAATTTAGAATATATTTTTGAAATTTTGAGTTGTATTTTTATCTTTTTTCAAGAAAAAAATTGTAATTTTGATATTATTTTCTTTATAAAATGTGACAAAATATGTCTTTTGTTATGATGTACATACAGTGTAAATGACAATTTCTTAGTCTTACACATTTCTGAAAACGCGTTTTTTAAATTATATTATTTGTCATTTTGTTTTTAACGCTTTATCTGCTATCTTAATTATGCAACAGACACTGTTTTGTGGCTTTGCAATAAATTTAGAACCCTGTGAAATGTATTCCACATCATAGATAAGTGTCTCGGGTACAGGACTGAAAATAATTAAAAAATCATGAAAATACCAATTTTCACTGCCGACCTTGACGTAAAAAGGTTGACACAGGAGGCTTTTCTCTGTTTCTGACCATTGGCAGATATGTTAAGTTAAATACGTTACTCAAGGTTAGGGCTGATTTCTCTGTTTCATCTTCATTACGGGGACCAGTTTTCAAATATTTTCATTTTTTTGACATAACATAAATTCACTTGCATTGGAAAAAAAAACACTGGTTATATTTCAAGTATCTTCCGTGGGATTGTGTCCAAACTCATTTTGGCTGCAGGAGTGGCATAACACCAGCTATTTAAAAAAAATTCCATCATAATTATGACTTTCCTTTTTATTACTGTCATTTTACTTATAGTCCAAATAGGTTTTCCTTAACCTTGAACACTTTGCAACAAATCTCTGTTGGTTGAATAAAGTAAATATGAGGTTATCCCAACGTCAAGAACTCTTCTCGATGTTTTGGCATTTTCTGTATCAGAAAACTTTGTTCACAGAATAAAAATATTTTCCATTATTTCCATGTCCAATAAGACACTTTGCAAGATGTTTTATGTAATAGATATGATGTGATGTACTGTGTATGTTCATGTACCTGGTGTTTGTATTCCTTGCAGGCCCATGGGCTGGGACAATGACAAAAAGATCAGCATCTTGTATGAGAATATGAGCACCATGAAGCCAGAGGACGCACTAGAAGATGTCATTTCCAAACCAACTTCCAGAAAGGTTTGTTTTTTGTGATTTAAAAGAAAATCTTTGTGAGGAGTAGGCTAACTTTACTCCCACATTTCTTGGAAACAAAACAAAGTATTTGAAAATGATTACTTCACTTGTACAATTATTTATAAAAAAAACAGGAGACATTGAGGAAAGCAATAAATGGTGTATGTCTTATCTTAGTATTGGTGAAGGTATCTATAAAGTCTGTTGAGTAATATTTTAATGTCTCAGAATTGATGATATTATTGGTTTCCTCAGGTGATTCAAAGGGATGCTGAAATATCAGCTGAAGATGAACAAGTCTTCCTAATGAAACTACAGTCACAGCTTTCGAAACAAGTCACAGCTGGGGCCTCACCTGCGGTAAGTTAGAATCTCTGTCATAGGTCTTGTCGTATTGCTTATGGTCTGGCCAAGTTTCCTCTTGAGGTGATGACTCAAATTAGTAACGTTTATTTTTACTAGATGGATCTATTAGCGATGTTGACAACAAATTTTAGTCTCTTCGAATTGTGATTGGAGAATCCCAGCCAAAATAGCAGATGTGATTTCCGGCTAGACCGGGGATGTCTTGTGCTAAACATAATATGTTACTCTCAATAAGTAAAGATAATAAATGTTACAAAGAATCCAGTAGGAGTCAGTAAAGTATTTTTTTGAATTATTTTTTTATTTTTTTATGTTAGCTTACAACTTACAAACAATTGAATTGTAACTACTGTTCTTGAGGGCGGTTGATGCAGTTTTTGTTTTTATTAAATCAACTATTTTAATTTTTTTTAAATTTAAAATTTAAAAAACATGAATTCTACTCTATGGTTGGTGTGAGTTTTCCTCACCAATCTAAAAGTTTCCCTGTTGTTTATTTTGTGATAAGTCGCCAGTCCTAGTCACTATATCGCGACAGCTTGCCCATTAATTTGAATTTCTCACATCCTTGGAAAATGAAGTTTAAAATCCTTGGAGAAATATGTCGAATTTCAATGCTTTCTGTCCTCTGATTCAACGACAATCGTTAAACGATTCTTTGTAGGTCACCAATTAACGGTTTTCCGTTAAGGTAGGCCTGATTAAGGATCTGCGACAAATGGTGGTATGAATAATCATGATGTTTATCTTGATCATAAAACTTGGAAAAATGCGTTAATTTTTTTGTGGGTCTTTATTTTCTGTTAAAACCTATTTCACTCAAGACCACTAAAGTTTGTAAATTTGTATTTTATCGTCATTCTTCATATCCTTGTGGGTTTGAGTCTGACTTCAGTCACTTCGTTTTTTCCTTGGGCAAGAAACTTTTCTCTGTTTTCCTCACTCAACCCAGGTGTAGAAATGGATACCAATTCTCAAACGAGTCTTGGGAAAGTATCTGGGTTAGACCAGCGTCCTATCCAGAAAGTGGCAAATTGTCATTTGTCCGGTTCGCGCTACTGAAACCATGTTGAGCTCGGCCCTATGAGCCTTAACAGCTTTTAAGGACATACTTCATATCCTCCATTCAAAAGGAAATGATGTATGTCGTGATTAGGCAGTTCAGACACTTTGACAACACAAACCTTTTGAATTTTTATTTTTTTCTGATAATGCTTTTCAGCCAGTAGAAAAGCTAATGCAAACAAATCCTCCTATTCTTGAAAGCAGGGGTCACCATGAGTTCTGTCTTTTTTACCCCTTGAGTCTCTTCCACCGTTTAATTTTTTGTTGAAATTGTTAAAAACTGTTTAGATTTTTGTGTTTTGTATTTTTTCTGAACCATCATCAGACCTGCAAAGTCTCATTTTTTAAAGGGACTGTCCTGTTTATTGGTCATTTTTCTGTTGTGTCAAATGTTAAATGGCCTGCCTGCTTTCACACTGAGTTTTCTTCTTTCTCTATGTGGTTTTCTACAATCATGGTTGGCAGTTGATCATAGTTTTGTATTTTTTATCAATCCCCATAAATCATCTACAAAAAAAACAACCCAGTATTTTAAAAAAAACATTTCCGTTTTATGATTATGTAGTTAAAGTTAATTCAACAATGACATTTTCATTTTTTTGGAAGAGCATTGGTAAATTCGTTCAGTTTCTTTTTTATTCACCATATTCTGTCCCCTTCATACCCAGACTGATAATGATGTGGTTTGGTTTTTGATTTTATACTGATTAGAATCTTTCTCTTTGTCACAGGGACCTAGTAATGAGTTGCTTTTGTTGTATGAAGTGTTTTGTGATTATTGAGTACTGTATATATAAGAAATTCAGACCACAGGTTTAAGTGGACAAATTACTCATATGTTCCAAGTATCATCTTTATTTGAAATGTGCCCTTTTTTTTTTCTTAGGAACAAACAACTCCACGACAAACAAGGCCAACCGTTCAAAGGACACCTGATAGAACGCCGGTGCCCGCAAATACTGCTGCTCCCCTCAGGGGAAAGGTAAAATTGGTCCAATCTTGACAATTTAGAAAATTCATAATTAAGACTTATATAATAGTTAAAGATAACCTTACACCGAAAGGTACTAAAAAGGTTATTGATAAAGAAAGAAGATAGTTAAAGATATTGTTATTTTGTTTGTCATGATGTGTGCCGTGACTAATCTGGTAGCCTAGAGCGTGTGTCTGAGATTAGAGAGAAAGAGTAACAGATCAGCATGTGTGTCGTGACTAATCTGGTAGCCTGGAGCGTGTGTCTGAGATTACAGAGAAAGAGTAACAGATCAGCATGTGTGTCGTGACTAATCTGGTAGCCTGGAGCGTGTGTCTGAGATTACAGAGAAAGAGTAACAGATCAGCATGTGTGTCATGACTAATCTGGTAGCCTGGAGCGTGTGTCTGAGATAAGAGAGAAAGAGTAACAGATCAGCATGTGTGTCGTGACTAATCTGGTAGCCTGGAGCGTGTGTCTGAGATAAGAGAGAAAGAGTAACAGATCAGCAACAGTTTATTCCTGGTGCACAATGTTTTTTTTACCCACATTACACATTACCTAATGTTTACTTTCATTGTTGAATCAGGATAATTAGCTGTTGTGTATTGATTTTGTGAAATTTTCAGGATGGTGCGACAGAGGGTATGCTTGCTACATTCTTCAACAGTTTATTGAACAAGTCTCCTGGAACTACTGTAGGAAGTGAGTAGTTTTGTCTCTTTTAGCTTTTAGTATTGGTTATTTGTGGTAAGATTTGATATTTAAAATGTTTTCATCTAGTCTGCCGTACATTGGTTTGTCTAGAGTGCTTTTTGGGTTTTTTTTGTCCCAGGCCTCATACCCAAACCACCTGATTAGCTGTTGTTTAGGATGATGCAGTGTTTAGAAAAGTTTTTAGTCATGTTTTTGAACACTATAGGAGGCATCTGTAGAAGATGGTTTTAGGGGTTTTCCGACACAGTTCTGATAAGAGCAAGGAAGTACTGATTTAGTCAGCCTGATTCACTGTTATGGGGCTTGGGTTCAGAGGGTGATCCGGCATACAAGTCGATTGTGACGGATCACCATATTGGGAATTTATTAGAATTGATCCAAGTTGTTTGAGGGATGAAGTCCTTTCTTACTGATAGGAATTAACAATTCGCTGCCGTAAATAAAAGATAAAAAAGAGAGTAATGGATAAATCTAATAAGCTCAATGACATTTTTTAGATATACCTGATTATTAATTACAGACAAAGCTGCTGTGACAAGAGATGCCGCTGCAGAGCTTGAACGGATGACAAGAGGGAAGAAAAATTCATCTGAGGCTGCCGACACACCGGGTTCTTCGTCTTGATGTCACCATTGACCCATTGTGAGGTTGCACCAATCTAAAGCAGACAGGCTGTAGACAGTCGGCACAAAGTAACTCACCGTGACTCCATCCACTTTGTGTATTCATTCCTTTTCTCACATCCATTTTCCATCTTCCCTTTCCTCCCTCAGCTTCATTATCCATAACCCGCAGGTAAATTGGGTGCCAATGAATAGATCATGATTTATTATATTACATAATATATTTATCAATTATGGTTTGTTTTCTGACTTTTTGTACTGTGTAGATTCAACTCTTTATACTCTTTTGTACAGCCAGTAGAATTAATTGGGAGTCATTATCATAATGCTTGCTTTTTTTACAATGTGTTTTGTTGCCTTTTCTGGGTACTGTGCTACTGCTTGTGTTGTTAAACTTGTGTTGAGCTGGTCATAGGTTATTTTTGTCATTTATTTTTATTTTTCTATTTTAAAAAAATCCTGGTTTGATGTTGATGTGCTGCATAGACATGACAGGAAATGAGATTAAAATTTATCCATTTCACCACAGCAAATGGTTTGAAATGCAAACTAAGCTAGCAATGGTTTAAAATGCAAACTAAGATAGCAGTCTGAGACAGCGAATTGAATTAATAGTGGGATGATTTATTGTTATATAACATGCTTATGGGTAGTAGATGGGGCCACACTAATCATCCCCATCGAGTCGTACTTAAATGCAGCTGTCATTGTTTGTTATGATAGCTTGATTTAGGCCTTTGATTGTTCTTTACCTTACACCGAAAGGTACTAAAAGGTTATTGATAAAGAAAGAAAGAAAGATTGTTCTTTTGATAGCTTTGTAATTTTATAACCTCAGTATAGACTAGAATTTAATTGAAGCTGTTTTATAAAATTCTCACAAACAATAAATGATTTAAAAATTGACCGGTCGGGTTGTTGTTTGTTTTGTTTGGGGGCTTAGGATAAGGAACAAGAAAATAGAATGATAACTTTGTAAAGTCTATCTAGTCTATTTAATGATCCGATTTCATGGAATTAATGATGGAACAATTGATCCAGAGTAAATCCGTCTCATAGAGCAGGCCCTACACTGTAATGGTAACAGGGAGCTGGATAAGACAATTGTGGATATGGGAATGAAAAAAAGGGGAAGATAAATCAGTAGATTAGCCACATCCAATGCATTTGACATACATTCTGGTGCTATAGTCAGTAATGATTTGAACATCTATTTTGTTTTTATTATGTTGTGGGGAGAAATCTTTCATTAACTTTTAGCTTTATATATTATGACTTCTCATACCTGTTTCATCATGTGATCATAATTGCTTGAATACTTGATGGATATTTACTCATATATCCATTTCGACTTGGGTCCTCGCTGGCCATTGATTTTTCGTGTACAATGGTGATTTCTGTGGAGTTTCGTTTCGAGATTTGTTTTCAAATGAATTCCAATTTGCCATAGAATTAACTACTGTTGTATAATAAGGCTGTGTTATGCCTAATCATAAGTGACTGTGAAATTCTCAAATAAAAGAAAAAAGATGAGACAAAAAGATATGCTTTATTTTGCATTGCGAGGAGTGTTTATATCCACGTACCATTCAACCTATGACTTCTGTGTAGTCATTCATCCATATTTCATTCATCTAGTGTACGTTTCATGTCTTAAAAGTGCTGTCTTAAAGAAACAGCAAAGACCAGTTGATTTTCGGGTAATATTTTTTTCTCGTCCATCATCCATGAAATAATGAAAGTCTTGTTACTAGAAACTTGTTTTGTCTTTGTTTTAATAGTGTTTCATTGCTTTGTTATTTTTAAAAGAAAACACTTTGTTTCATCTGTACAGTTAATTTGGCACTTAACTTTACTAAGTCTTATGTTTTGACAAAGCTTGAGAGGTGGATTGTTTCTGTGACAAAATGTTTTGACAGGTGACATTTTTCTACATGAGTTATTTCCCTTGTCCATTGTAAATAATCCTGATTTGAATGCTGTGAGTGGAATGTATTGTTTTTGCCATGCAGGGACTGTGCTGGGTGGAAGGAATTGTTTTATAACCATTTTGTTGTTCAAAATTACATTTTTGTTTCATTAAGTTTGTTGCTCTTCTTTATTGTTTTATATATACAAGTTTGTGGGTGATAAGTGACAAGTAATAATGTAGCCAAAATAGTTGGATAAAATTGGAGTTAATGAAATCAGCAACAGTAACACACCAAAGATGATAAATACATAAGATAAACAACTCAGCGTGTTTCACTATAAAATGAGCGAGGACAATTTATGAGTTGCTTGCCCTGAATTTGATATTTTAATTTTATTTCATTCAAAGTGCTTCACTTTTAACACGAAAGTTTGAGACTCTTCCGATTTTCTCATAAGACTAGGGCAAAGTTTGTCGAATAAAAAAAAAGGACAGTACTCCTCTGCTGACCTCTAAAACTGCTTGAACCTTTTTATCTTATTATCGATAATCATTGGTAACAGGGTGTGAGGAGTTTCTTCACAAGTAACCTCTTTCTTCACAAGTAACCTCTTTCTACTTTCTATAGCTGACTGAGAGGTGACTACAGGGGCTACAGTCATTTGTTTATTGGCCTTATTAATACTGTGTGTGTATTGCTCATGACTCCAGTAAATGATGACGGGCATATCACCTGCTGGTCTGAAATCCTTGGATCTGTAGCATATCCAGCTCTATACTTTTGATATGGTGGTCGGGACTCGTACACTCAGAATGGTTGGCGTCTTTGTGGTGGAGCATGGCACTGGCCCCAACGCTTTATTGCAATATTAACAGGGCTTGATCAAACACAATTTGAACAAATGATTATTTTGAATCTGTTTTGGTAATCTGACATATAGGCAGACTTTTGATAGTACAACTGAACTTTACCAGCAAAATAATGAAATTGTAATTTTTAATCAAACAGCTTTGGTAATTCTGTTGTTGAATGCACAAAATTGTTTATCAAATTGTCTGTATTTCCGTGATAAATGCTGAACCCACGTGTGCAGTATTTGAAGATGTTGCTTTGTGTCATACGCTCCCTTACTGGTTGGCTGGTGGTGAACACGGTTTTGACTGAATAGAAATGGTAATGCTGCTTTGAAAGTTTTACTTGTGTCCTATTGAACTTACTGCCATGTGCCACTGTGTTTGCAAAGAAGTGAAAAAATGCAAGGTTTGTGTCTTTGGTTGTGTGTGAATCAAGCTTGAGCATGAATAGAGCAACCTTCTCGTCTTTGAATGCATGTGATATCAGCATTTCATGAATAACATGTATGAATAATGTATATTTAAATTTAATGTATATGTAAACTTTCAGAAGAAACGTGTGTTAATTTCAATAAATTATATAATCTCTGTAGAAGAGAAAACAAAATATGCATGAGATTTTTGTTTTGTTTTCAAAGACTCATTTTGTGCTTGCCTTTTTTTTACATATGTTTTATAAATCGTTTTGTTGACTTTACAGTTCTTGTTTAATATGCTGTGCTTAGTTGTTGCCTCGGTTAATGCAATACTTTTCTTTTCTTTAAAAAAAAATGTGGTTATCATGTTCAGTTGCCGTCCTTTTTCTATCTTTTCAGTTGAAGTTTCTAATATATAGCATGTTCAGTTTGGAAATGATTTTATCTTATCTTTTACTCAAAATTTTAAGCTGAAATTGGAATTAATTCTCTATCTATGAAATATTGTTTGGGGCATCATGGGAGAGTTATGGTTTCGTAAGCATGGAGACATTTCAAGGTAGGGAGGAAAATATATTTTTCTGACGCATTTTACAACATACTGCCATTTCTCACTTGAGGTTTCTCATGCATTTCTGTAACTTGTTTGATATTAGCAATGTTTCACATTATATTTATACGCGGCAATTTCCCTGAACTTGAATTGTGATGATTTTTCACCTCATGCCCGCATTTTTGTTAGACAATCTGTTGTGTTTTTTTGTTTTTGTGTGTTTTTGTCAAACTTATATCCCTCCTTTACCAAAAACGGAAAAAAAAGAAGCGAAAAATAGAATACATTCATTACCCTATTCACTTTGTTTAAGCACAGACTCCCTTGCCTTTGTTGGATGTAATCTCTGTGCTGTGTCGGTGATGAAACACGTTATCCATTATTCCTCCATTACCAAAGTTCGCTCATCTGTATTTGCCTTGAGTCAGAGAACTGTTGTTTATTGTCATTGTGGTTATTGTCAATGTTGGAGAAAAAACATTTTAGATCCTCCTCGTTGTTATGGTTATTATATTTTCTTTAGTAATGTGCTAGTTTCACTTTAGCCCAGTGTAACCTCCCCCATCATTTAAATACAAAGTTCTATTATTTCAGATGTGAAAGAAAGTAACCACTTAAATTTTAATTGAGGACAAACACACTTTAACATATTGATTTTCGAGTCTTGATTCCGTATATCTCACACCTTCAGACGCTATTTTGACAGGAACGTTATTGATTTGTGAATTAATGTTAATATAAATACAGTGGAAGTCGGATTCACAAGGTTGCTGGGACTGACACTAATAATAGAATTTCTTTAGTTATTTCCCTTGACGTTGTAAAGGCGACAGTCAGGCTCGTTACTGGTAGTTTTTTAAATTTTGTTTTGGTTTTTTATATTAAATATTCAAAAAGATATGTGGTGAATTCGAGTGAAAGCTGTATTTTACTCTTTCACAACATTGTCCAACACAACCTCGTCGACAATTTTCACTTGTTGGGTGCCTGTTGGATGTGTTGTCTTTTACAAAGATAATAGATGGGAAAAAACGGATTTCTATTCGCCTTGTTGGAGCTGACTTTTCATTGAGTACAACCTCGGTGAATTGGGTGGCCACTGTTTGTTGTCAAAATTTGTTCTGCTTGTCAAACCACTCCAGGTTTGACCTAATTGATCTGTCATTAGTCTTTTCAATTCTAATTTCATCAAGTTCATTATTGGTGTGGGTTTTTTTTAGAATCACCACGCACACATACACAAAAAAAAAAGATTAAGGAAATCAAATGCTATTGTAGTTAATAAGTCCAATATTAATGCTAAACCAATTGTCTTTATAAAGAATAGCGTCATACCTGTTTTGATGAAATAAACTTACAATATATTTTTGTTGTCAACGTGTGGTTTTGGGTGTTTTGAAAAGCAATGGGCTAAGATTGGACTTCTTATGTAAACCATGCCTAGCTTTTGAATGATAAATATCGATTTGTTTTGAATGCTGTCGGTGGGGGTATGTTTGTTCTTTCCTTGACATGTTATTCTCAAACTCTGGTCTTGTCACTGTGCTAACATTCTAACAACAATATTGTGTGCTTGTCCTGCACACATGACACAGTTTTTATCAGTTCATGGTTGACAGGTGCATCTGATAGGGGCTCGATAATATGAATTAACCCGTCTTGTCTTGTCACTATTTCCTGCACAATATGACGATAATTGTGTCCGAGTGCATCTCTTCCTACCAATAATTTCATGAATAAATGTTAGAATTCAATAAAAAAAAATTATAGAATACCTATAAGGAATGTTTTGAAAAGGCCTGTAAGTCTTAAGTCAGTTTTGATTTTTTATGTTAACTTGATGCCATTTGCCATTTATAGTAGGATCACATACTCCCCCCTCCCCCCTTAAGTTGTAATTCATTATTGGTATTGGATGTATATTTATTAAACTTTTAACTTTTGGCCATTGAAGCATTGTTCTCTTAAACAGTACACACATTTGCCCAGTAAGATGAAGGTAATGCATTTCTGTAGCTACAGAGATCAAATGTTATAACCACCTTCCTTCACTGGGTGACTGTCCAAGGGCTAGAGAACTGACACACAGCAATAGGCCATTGTAATGCTGGTGTGCAGGGCACTACACTCTGTGCAATAAAATTTGGATTGATCATTTCCGCTGGTGGTCTTATTTATTTTCTTTCATGTTGTTGTTCTACAAGTCCTGTTACGCCGACTGGCGCTAAGGCCAGTAAATCCAATGAAGCAAATCACTATGTTAACCAAACAAGTTTCAAGTTGTTTGTGTTGCCAAGGGGGCGCTGAAATGACCTTTCTGTGTCGATAGAGCCCTAAAATAGCAACAAACAAACTAACAACTTTAAACTTGTCCATTAAATGGTGGATAACTTGATTGGATATGGGTGGGACTTGTAATGACAAGTCTATACGATGGATGACAGAAAAGAATTCCTTACGTATGAGCAATGTACTGACTTTTTTCCAAGACGTTATAAGCAACTAATACTCGTTACTTTGCACTATGCAAGAGATGCGGCATACAGTAAAAGAGATATCTGGAATTAATTGAATTAATTTGATAGGTCTGATTCCACACCCACGGAAAAAAACAGATAAGTTTTTAGTATTCAATCTCAGCATACGTCACCGTCGTAATTTATAATTGACAAAAGACGAGTATTGGTTCCATCATAATAATAATAGATCTGATTTTCACATGGGTATGGAAAAAGTGCGGTTGCATTAAGCACTTTATTTCATCTCTGGGCTTCTTTTTTTCTCATGTAAATCATCTCTCTTTATACTATTCATTACTGTATATTTTACGAATTGAGTATATCCCTTCTGCAGGGGCTGCCTGAGTGAAACTGTTTCGGTCAC
>JARBEQ010186416.1:0-12716 GCA_030265355.1 Tritonia tetraquetra
TGTATAATGGACCTAGGTGTGCTTGATTTAATTTGTTCATTGTGATGTTATGAAAAAATAATAGTTTTGGAAATACTGACCCATTTGTTTTTTTTCTGATTTTTTATATATATATACATGTTTTTGGCGGCCATCTTGGATTTTGACTCTGAGTTTTTGTACCGCTATCACCAAATTTGGTATGGTTATGTATTTTGTGGTGCTTGAGTTTTTTTGTTCTTTGAGGTATTTAGAAAAGTTTATAGTTTAGACATTATTTTGATTTTTAAAGATTTTTTGGCCGCCATCTTGGAACTTTAAAATGGGGAAACTTTTTTACCAATTTACCACTCAGTGAACTAGAGTCGGGGCCAGCCCTGTGTTCTACCACAAATCATGGTATCCCAACACCCAAGTCTTTCTTTCTCATCCAGTTCCCTGTTACCATTACAGTGTAGGGCCCGCTCCATGAGGCGGATTTACTCTGGATACAGATATTAGGCCAAGCAGGTGATCAGCCCACTGACTTTTTTGTGGTAGGAATTGATTTTGACAAGACAGCTGCCCTTTGACCTACTCTTCTTGATTTCAAAACTGTACAACTTGCACACGGGACTTCCGAATTTATCGTCCGTCTCCGATAGGACTAGGTTCTTGATCCCACCTACTTTCATAGGATCAGGGGAGTGGCAAATAGGTTTATAATTTATACCGAGTTTTATGAAGAAAAACAACAACTGTCACTGCTGGGATTCGAACCTTTCGCTTCAAAGGCTAGAACCATACCTCTGAGCCACTGGGACCCCTCCCAACCACCAGGTAGAGTTGGGAAAGATATTGGACAGCTTCTCATTCTGGATGGAGAGAGTTACCAGCCACTCCACTGATTAGCTCAATTGGTAGAGTGTCTGGCTCTGACTAGGCCGCAGAGTTGTTCGCTGGTGTGGGTTTTATCCCAACTTTCGGTCGACATGCAACTTTTCTTCTTCTATATATTTTCTATCCTTACTTGAAATGAGATCATAATCTTCTTTCAAAGGACAGTTACCAAATACGCATTGATCATGAAAAATGCACAACACAACAAAACCCAAAAGACACAATGGAAAAAAATATCGAAATGAAGTTCATTGTTTCAAGAATTCATCATGAATTAATAATTTTATTGTTCCTATATTAATACAACTTGAGTCGTGTTGTGGTATAGAAACAATCCTCATGTGTTCTCTATCCTCCTCCTAGGAGAGAGAAAACATAGAATTTGACAATAACATTACTAGCAAGATAAGATCGATTTCACATCTTTAGAAATAATAAACTTTCTGCTTTAAAAAATTGCCTTCTGATAAAAATAAAATAATACCTCTTGTAGAGATAAATTTCAATATTGTTTCCAGAGAAAACTAGAGATGGCATTCATGTGCTCAGGATCAATGGGAACAAAACTGTTTAGCTGGAATTGCATCTACCGCATGTCCTACAACAGAACTTGTTGAGTACAGCATAACGAAGGATAAACTGCCCAAAGTGGCAAATTCTCCCGGTTCTTAAAAAACTAAGGAGGTGACCAAAACGGCTACCCGGTACATTAATTTGTTTATTGACCTTGCTTATGATCTATACTGCTCAGTAGTGTCAATAAAGAGTTTTTGACTCAGTGGGCTGATCACCTGGTTGTCTGAAATTATTTGATACAGAAGATTTCCAGCCCTGTGTTCAGCCATGCTTGGTGGTTGGGGTGCCTGGACTTATACCGGGTATCTTGTGTATCTTTTTGTGGGGTTGGCTGGCCCAACACTGCTCTGCGGGTATTTATGGGGTACGATCAAACAAACAAATGAAGGATAAATCGCGGTATAAAGCAAAATTGTCATAACTGCATTTTTTGAGATTTTGAGTTATGACCACAATTCCCTTCATTTGCGCCATTTCCTTCAGTTCTAATTTGTCACAAGTGTTGGAAAGGTTTCTAAAACGCATATTTTTAATTTCTTGTTTGTCATATCTGCAAAACTCGGCTTCTTTTCAAAGTATGACTATTATAACTAGTAATAATCTAAGTTTGGTGTTAGATTGTCATAAGTCACTATAAAATATGGTATTCTTGTGTGCAAAAATGTCATATGTGGCAGATATTTTGTTATACAACACTAGTATTATGGCTCAAAGCATTTTTGTCAGATGTGCCTATCCCGCAAAACTATATACTTTTGGTCAATGAAAACAATTGTGTACTTGAACATCACCAATGGCATGCCAAAAGTGGGGGAAAAGCCGGCCATTTGTGATAAATCTGATTTCAGAGCTGTTTGAAAACATTAAAATGCGATTTTCTCAAAACCATGTTTTTGCAGATATGACAATGTTGCTTTATACTTTATACCCACGAAAGATAGTGTCTCCTTACCTATATTGCATCTACCGCATGTCTTACGACAGAACTTGTTGAGTACAGCATTACAATTACCGTCTTTCTTCATGTCAAGCAACTGGGGACATTTATCCACAAAATCTATACAGTCAGGTTTATCTGTAGAGAAAGATATCATGGGAAGACATTGTAACGTTCATTGATATCATAAATAATTTTAACAACTGATATAAATCTGACAGGGTCTTAGTGTTATCATAAATCTCTTTTATTTTTTAAATATGTTTGTTCACTCTTAGTAACAGAGCCTAAATCAGAACAAAAGTATATTGTAAAAGTTACATAGTTTCCCATGTTGGTGGAATGATTCAACTCCTGAGTTCAATATAAAGCAACCACCATGAAAAGAATATGAAATAGCAGATGGACGTTTATCCAAATCTAGTATGTCAAAATTGTCATGCACACTACTTGATAAGAAGTAATGTGATATCTATCATATTTGACAAAAAAATTGACCAATCAAAAAGGCATTGAGTGGTAATGTTTTTCCACTCTCTGTCATCATGCATACATGGGTCTTAGTCCTAGCAGTTTAATTTCCTTTATCCAACAGTAAAAAATTAGCTCTTTCTTTCTTCTTCTTCTTTCTTTATAAAAAACCTTCAGTACCTTTCGGTGTACGGTTTATGCGTGACACACAAACTTTCGACATTCATCCCTTTCAGTGACATCCTCTTTGCCTCTACAAGCCTAAATCCTCTTTCTTTTTTTTTTCAAAGTAAATAATATATGGCGATTGCGGCTTCAACAAACATACTCAAACCACAGCGTATATATGTCAACCGCAGCCAGAAAGATAAAAACATCATGCCCCAAGGTAATATCAAAGCATTGTACATAACGTTTTGAAAATTTGTCCTATCTGTTTGGCTACCAAATTTCCAAGACTAGAATCTATTGACATTAAATGAGAGCCGGCACTAGTCATGATAAATAGTATCAAGTAAGGATGGAAAATGACAGAAAAATATCCATAGACAAAATGTAGCATGTGGACAGTTGGAATCGAACCCACACCAGCAAAAACCAACAACAACTAGTCAGAGCCAGACACTTTTTATCAATTAAGCTAATCCGCCACTCATTGGCAAGAAACTCTCAAGTGGAGCAGCAACAGTCTTCATAGAAGAAATCCCCCTCAAACAAAGGTTTCGGGCTCTAATTTCTTACACTATAAGAAGATCAGGGAACATCTCATCACAACTCACAGATGCCTCTTTGTTGTCTGTTATTATACCCTATCTGACTGATTTCCTACAGCTGTTACCTAATCCATTATAACAAATTACCATTACTGTCCTTTTGACAGACAAAACTAAAATATTTGTTGTTACACCAGTCGTCCTTCATTTTCCCATCACGGTCCATTACGACACAGTCATCACGATCGTTCATGTCTTTCACTGGAGATGGAACAAGAAAGAAGGAAAAATGTATGAGTCAAAATTAAACAGAATTAACCTACCTAATTTTTTAAAAGAATAGTTATTCAATTTTTATTTACACTTTTAAATTTGAAAATAAAAAACAATGAAATCTAATGTAATACCATTTTATTCTCAGTCTGAATTCATCAAAGTTCAATTGAATTTAACACAAGATGATGCCCGCACTGTCTAATTTTGTCACTATCTATATGTGACAGCCCAGGTAAAAAAGCATAATATTAAGTCTCAGAACTTTTATCTATTTTTGCTTCATGGCTTTGTTTCTCAAAAATACAAACCATGACATTAACTGTGCTTAGCCTGGGCCCTCACATAGTCATAAACAGAATAACAAAACGTTGTAGTTTTTATAGCTGGAAAGATAACCTCAGGAGCAATGGTATTTTGTCATTCTTTTATGACCAGTACTAATTATCAATGCTTAGTTACATTGAAAATATTTTTAGAACAGCAAGACTGTAAGTGACCATTTTGTCGTCCATCCTCTCAAAACGAATGATGCATAAAATATTTTGTCAAAAGATTTAGTAACTAGGGAAGTGTAAAAATTTTCCCCAAACCCCTTTTCTCATCTCCTTTGCAAAAATTATGCACAACGCCATTGCTGCTCTTGGTCTCTTTGGTCACTTACCATAATACCAATCAGGAAACCAGGTAACAAGATCCCCATCACTCCACTGGAATTTCTTTGTGATTGGGCTCTTCCTCATACCAAGCCATATGTTGTCACCACGGGGACTGAGAAGAGTACATGAGCATGAGTTTGTTTCTAATTGGAGGCGAGGTGGCAGAGTGGTCTAGACTATGGACTTTCATGGCGAGGGTCATGGGTTTGAGTCCCGCTTCAGGCACTTCATTTTTTTCTTGGGCAAGAAACTTTACTCTGTTTGTCTCACTCGATGTGACCCAGGTGTAGAAATGGGTACCAATTCTCACACAGGTCTTGGGAAAGTATCTGCGATAGATCAGCGTCCTATCCAGAAAGTGACAAATTGTCACTTGTCCGCTTCACGCTACCGAAACCAGGTTAAGCTCCGGCCCTATGAGCTTAGGGATATACTACTTAAGGACACACTACTATACTTGTTTCTAATCAAGTTTCATGCACAGTACAGTCATTTCATTATAGTTTTCATTGGTAAAATAATCATTTTGTTATTTAATTTGATGCACTATAACTATTACAATACGAAAGTATTGAAATGCTACTCTGTTGTTTTCTCCTTTATACAGAGATGGTGGGACCAGTTTTCAGAATTGTCTGCTACTGCTATTCATTAGGCCAGGTTATATGAATGCTGTATCTTAATCCTCTCTTTGGACTGTAGTTTCTCTCCTGGTCAGAATTTTCTGACGACTTATCTGCCAAAGCAGTGCACTGTTGAAACTATGACAGTGTATTCAAACTACTGTAAATGAACCATATTATGCTGGTGACAACTACTAATAGCATGAGAAATAATTCAAACAACAAAAATGATTCACCACTTTTGCTACTTTAGATAGCTCTCGACTATTTTCAATTGTCAATGAAAAGCTGTAAATCTTTATATTGACAGTTGAAAGCCAAATTGTCTTAGGTGACAAAAAAGTGAAAAATGAGTCAAGGTCACTGTCATAATTTTCATCCCAAAGTCAACTTTCTTCAAAATTTCACCTTGAGGCGTTGGGCGTTTCATAAGCTTTTAAAAAACCCACTTTTGTCTCAAGCGCCAACTATTCAACTATGTTTTATAGTGAAAGCTCAAAAGTTCAATCATGATTTTCTCAAAACTAAGGTGAAGAACAGAGTAAAAAATGTTTAAAACTTCCAATAAAGATAATAATACAGACAAACAGAACATTTCGGGTAAAACCCTTCAACAGCTGGACACAACAACAAAAAATGCAGACAAAAAAAAAAAAGGATCAAACACTCGATAGGTCTTAACCGAACTGTTCGACATTCTTGACCCATTCTCGTGTTATGTGTTCTGTGTTTTTTGTCTGTTAGCTGAAAGAAGGGCGTTGTGGCCCCAAACGTTCTACGTCCCTGCGCTGTCCCTTTTGGAAGTTCATACATTCCCTTTCCCCTCTTGTTCATTTATTTTACTTCCAGCAGCCCTCATTTCATTACTCTCATATGTAGAAAGAGATATCAATTAAAAAAATATCAGAATCAAACTATGTATAGGTCTAGTGATTCCGATATTTTCAGACCTTGAGTTTAAACTTTAAGCCATTATTAGCTCAAAACAAAGGTGGTGGTGCTTAAAGACAATTAGGCTTTCAAAACTCAATCTGTTCAATTAAAACAAAATATCCATTAAAAAAACCAACCCATTACCAATAGAGTGGAAGAAATGACCTCATATCACTTGATTTGTAAGTTGCTAATAAGGCACCGTTTTGTTTGCACTCATATACAGCATCAGAGTACTCTATAAACTGATTAAAATGACGGTAGCATTTATCCTCGTAAAAATCCCATCCAACATCGCACTCTGGAGAAAAAAAAACAAGAAAATTTGATGTAATTAGGTAAATCAATTAGGTATAAAATATATTTTTTATGACAATGTATTCATACATTATTCCTTTAAACAGCATGAAAGGAAGGAGAATCTTGAGACACATAAATACCTCTCCAGTTTCATGTGATGATTTGATTTTTGTAAGCAATATAGAAATGTTAAAGATATTTTACATCATTGTGAAAAGAAGCTGTTATATGTACATTTCAAATACTTAATAATTTGTTCGAATTTTTGGGCGATTTTCTACCAGATCATTATCATAGTTCCACAAACTTTGTGAGACAATGTGGATGATTATTACTCATAGCTAAAATATAGGGGGGGTCCCAGTGGCATGGAGGTCCCTGTGGCACAGAGGTACGGTTCTTGCCTCTGAAGCGAAAGGTACCGGTTTCGACTCCCGGCAGTGACATTGTCAGGTATTTTTCTCCTTGAAACTTGGTGAAAACCTATATGCCACTCCCCTGATCCTAGTCAGGTAGGTGGGATCAAAGAACTTAGTCCTATTGGAGATGGACGATAAACTCGGAGGTCACATGTGCACATTACACACGTTAAAAAAAACCCTTGGCAGTTGAAAATCGATAAGAGTAGATCGCAAGGCCGCTGTCCAGGCAAAATGAATTCCTACCACAAAGGTCACAGTGGGTTGATCACCTGCTTGGCTTAATATCTTGATCCACAGAAATCCAGCCTCTTAGTGCTGGCCCTACACTGTAATAATAAAAGGGAACTGGATAAGAAAGAACAAAGAAGCTAAAATAAAACCTACTATTGCCAATAGGAAGTGGATATATAAGCTATATATGGCCCATGCATCATTTCACAAAATGCAAAATCCTTCGTAGGCCATATATGGCTGTTAACACTGTAATTTGCCATTACACATCGAAGATATAGAACCAGAGGTAACACACACTACTATCAAGCCTATGGCCTGTGAATGGTAGATGGCCCGTTATATCATTTTGCCTTCCTTCGAATGATGGGTGGCCGGATGCTATAGGCCACATATATGGCCTATATAGCATTTCAACTACCTTGAATGCTCTACAGGCCATATATGGCCCATATATCATCGGTCCTTACCAATATAAACCCAAGAGTCTTTGGTCCTGAACATTTCCAGCAGTGAGTTCTGCTATGATGTGACACCAAAAGGTAAACCAGGAAATGATAAAGAAAGAGAGAAAAAAATTCTGCTCTGAATGGTTCCCAGGGTAGTTGCATCTAGATATGCATGTTTCATGCACTGTTCAGGATTGAATATTGGGCTGGCTCCAACATTACTAAGCAGTATCAATGAAATATGATTGAACAGCAGAACCTCGTTAACCGCCCTCCACAGCCATTCTCGCTTACCGCCTGCTTTTCACCTCGGTATGGATTGGATAATTTGGTTACTCCACAGATCATCTACAATAAGATATTCAACTCTGCATATTTCACTATATACCGAGTGAGGAAATTTTAAGAGTAGTTTCCCTCGCACCTTGAAGTGCTAGTTGTGCCATAGTGTGCACTCGATAGAACACAGTTTACGATTTTGGTGCAATATTTTTTTAGTACACCTAATTTTATTTTATTGTATCGAGTACCTATTGAATGTTACCAAAATCAATAAGAGAACTATGGGAACACTCGATAATAAAGGGACATCACTCTTGTTCGTCATCAGTAAAAGTCATTGAGTTGAATATCTTATTGTAGATGATCTTTGGTCACTCTGACCCATGGGTGCCAGCCGATCTGACTAAGAATTCCTGCTAAGGGCATTCCTTAACTTCCTGCAACCAGCACACTTTTTCAGTATACAGATATACCCCATGAAGTGCTCAGATTTCTGGTAAGGCAATTTTCAGAATTTTAATTTTCTTTCCTGTCAGAAATGTTTGGCAGTATGGCACCCATTTTCTAACCTTTTGTTATCTTTAGAACGCCAACTTCCTTTGGGTCCCAAAATTGGTGGTACAGTCAACTCTAATTAATTGCAACAGGACGGGAGCAGCAAAATTGTTGCGATTAATGTTGCGATTAGCCAGTGACTTTTATATAGAATTGATTACTTCCGTTTCTTGGGAAAAGTTGTGATTAAGCGGCAATTACGATTAACTGACTGGTGATAAACCGGAGTCGACTGTATAACAAGCTTTCACTGTTTAAAAAAACTCTCACGCAAACAAGCTGTTTTTGCAATTGACCAATCTCCACTTGTCAAACATGTCCTTTCCACAACGGTATGGCCATAAGAGCACTTGTAAGTGACTGTATCCCCAACATTGTAATGCTGTTTCTGCTGCCCCTTCATAACAGCTCCTGACATTGTCCCTGGGGGTCCACAATTGATGTCATTCACTTTGAAAAGAAAAAACGAATATAGAATATAATGGTTTTTTTAAATACACACATGCTTACATGAATCTAATCTTGTTGTAACTTTGTTGCAGGGTTGACATGTTTCATTTTTAATAATATATCAATGGTAAGTACGTATACATGTATATATTAATTGGTGTTTTTAACTAATACCTACTGAATGTTGTAGTAATTTATATTATGTTTGCTGCATTGCTTGTTTTGTTTCTAAAGTGTTGCTTAATACCATGGCAATGTGCCTGAAAAGGACAAATAAAGTTTTATCTGATCTTATATTATCGTAGGACAAAAACTGATCAATGGTGGGAAATTGTCTTTTATCCTTCTTAAAAGATTTGTCTAAAGTATGTTGCAGAACCAATTATTCAAACTACTCTCCACACTCTGTTTTTCACTAAGCTAAAGAATCCCCCAAAAACAAACACTCAAGGGATGCTATAAGTAAAATATCATTGCTACCTTTCATATGACAAATCTCAATACGCCATAGGAAAAATTGTGCAATGCAATATAAAGGATAAATTGGAAAAAAATTATACAATTTAGGTATTGATAGAAACAAAAGGTAGAACAATCTGAAACATTCATATCTTCGTTTTCCTTGTGGTGTTAGAGTAAAATGGATATATTCATTATACACACTACATACACTTTTTAGTTGTTATCTCAGTCTGAATTAATAATTAATTACAATGACTTAGATAATAAATAGAGATGAATACCTTGAATGACATTTAAGGCAGACATTGTGCAAGATCCAGCATCCATTAGAGGTAATGATGGCTCTTAGCTATAGAATAAACAAGATTAGATTCTGATCTTCTAAAACTATTAATACATGACTGCCTACCTTTTGGAACAAGATCTGTTGAAACGGCTTTACAAGTGGCTGCACACTCTCTGAGAGCTTTCTTGGGTTTTGTGTCACAGTATCCGCTTGCTTTGAAGCTGGCACAATCGTTGGACGTATCTATAGGTTTTTCTTCATAAAACAAGAAGGAGAAAAGATAAATGTAGAGAGCATATCTTTCAACTAACATATCAATCTGCTCACTAAACTTTTCTCTTCTACCCCAAATGGTAGAGAAATATTATCAGGGAGGAGTCGTAGTGTCGCAATATTGCTTTGTGCACAGAAGGTGTTGGGTTCAAATCCTAACAGCCCTATTGGGATTTTTTCCATTGAACTTACTCAAGAATTATTAACCGTCTCACCCTGTGGATTCCACATATGGGATCAAGGCCTATCAGAGATGAACTATCAATTGGAGGTCCCACCTTCGATATGACCTATAACGAGTTGCCAAGGGCGTAAAACAGCGTTAGTTCGTTTTTTTACCATTTGCAACCAGCTCACGCACACTGCAATAGGTGGTTATTCCAATGTCTCTTTTGCTACATGCTAACATGCACTGTGTTAGTTCATTTCTTACTGTTTGCAAACAGCTAACGCACACTACATACGGATACAAAACTGCAATAACCAAATCATTTCTGTACAAACTACCCTATCTCTTTTGTTTACCGTGTCTGAAACTGGCTCTGGTCTTTTTGAATGGGGTTTGGGAATTAAGGTCCATTAGCAAAAGAGTTAAACTTGAGAAACATTTCATCACTGTTAGAAACGCTGCTTACCTAGATGACAAACGTCACAGTACTGTTTCTGGCAATGTATGACATAGCACCAGGGTTGGTCACTGCCGTCAGGGTTACGACAATAGTTTTCATCAAGATTATCCGTGAAATCTCTGGCGGGTTTTTGGGAAATCAAATGGCGTAGGAAATAAGCTGAACGTAAGATTAATCATAATAATGTAATAAACCTTACACCAAAAGGTACTAAAAAGATTATTGCTAAAGAAAGAAGAAGAATGTAATAAACCTTACACCAAAAGGTACTAAAAAGATTATTGCTAAAGAAAGAAAGAAGAAGAATGTAATAAACCTTACACCAAAAGGTACTAAAAAGATTATTGCTAAAGAAAGAAAGAAGAATAATGTAATAACGATACAAAGCGTATTTTGTACAATGAACTAAACCACTATATTATAATATTCCATCAATATTCTTTAAAAACCTTGAAAGTTTAGGGATGTATAGTCTTTCATGATTTGGGCTATGTGTCCGTTTAACTAGATTGCTTTCTACCCTGAATTCTTGATATGAGGTCATGAGATCGTTTTTGTGTCTGAAGGATGTCTACATTCCATTTCTGTACTAGTATTCAATAACCACTCGACTAGTACCCTCACTGGTACCGGGTTTGAGACCAGTCTCGTACCATGCGCTGTGGCAGATTTGAGAAAACATGTCTTTTTCCTACTCCTGGGTTGAGTACAGTAACCAGAGTGAAGTTTCTCTCACTTAGAGCTGGACCTGAACCCATGACGTTTGCCATGGAAGTCTGCTGTCTTAAAAAACTAATTCTTCCCACTACTCAATGAGAAAACTTTTGTTCGGAAAAGTGTTATACTAGTTTCACAGCTGATTAAAACTAGAAAAAAAGTTGATGCTGAAGAATACTGCAGAAAAGAGAAAAATATGATCCAAAATGATTCATGGTAATGCAATGCGAAACTGATACAAATTAGTTATTGGATCTTGATTGATCTGACTTATTGACAGGCTAAAAAAAAGATAAAGATCTGATGCCATGTCAGATGCTGTACCTCTCAACTCCTACCAATCTATTGTTGCTGCAAACATGATGGCAACTGCTATTATCCCCATCCAAGACAAAAAGCTGTCCATGATAGAGATATAGCAAAAGGCTACTGGGCTGTATCCGATTGTATACTTGTATTATTTGTAAGAGGGGAAAGGAAATGTAAACTTCCAAAAGGGACAAAGGGACGTAGAACATTTCAGGCCACAACGCCCTTCTTTCAGCTAACAGACAAAAAACACAGAACATACAACACGAAAATGGGTAGAGAAATCTTAAACAATTTGATTAAGACCTGTTGCCAAGCGAGGTAAAACCAAATGACACCTCTTATTCATTTATTTTAACTTCCAGCAGCCCCTATTTCATATTACTTGTAAGAGATGTGACAGCAAATTAACCATTAAATCGTTATGGACTTACTCCTCCTTTAGTGGGTGATGGGGACAATCCAAGGCATAAGACCATGAATTACAGGGCTGGAATGATTCAGTGTAATTCACCTTTCCATTGTAGGATTTGCCTTTGTCTTGTACATTGTAGCACATGTCAGAGTCTGTGCAGAGAATAGAAAAAGATACGAAAAGGTAGCATTACATTTATTCATCCCCGGAGGAAAATTACATTTTTCATTTAACCTTTACCGACACTCGTGGGTCTAACTGACCCACCCCCTGTACATATCCAGTCATTGTGTCTTTGAAGGAATAAATAACCTCTTGAAACTCTCAATAGGCTTGCTTCAATCATTTTTCGCCCTGTGTGTAATGTCGTTTTCTCAGTTTTCTCATTTTTATTTTTTTAATGAATTTTTTGGGTAATCCTTTTAATTTTGTTAGCTCAGTCATTCGTGGATCTTTTTCGACCTGGTGATGTGCAAAAAGAGAGATTTATTCTGTTATACCCCCATCAATTTGAATAACCTTGTCGCCTGAAAGAAGTCTTCAAGCTTTCTCCTTGCTTCCTCCATTTTGAATATCATGTATTCGATTACTTCAACTCATCTTTTTGTACGTGCGGGTAAAAAAAGACCCACGAGTGACGAATTGGGGTATAACAGAATAAATCCCTCTTTGCGCGATACCAGGTCAGAAAAGACCCACGAATGACGAATGGAGGTATACTTAATAAATCGCTCTTTGTAAGTCACGGGTCGAAAAAGACTCACAAGTGGTGAATAGGGTAGGTTGTAGCGAGTGTCGGTAAAGGTTAAACTTGTTTTTGTTTTTTAATTGGAGGCGTCAGTGGCTGAGTGGTTAACACAACTCGACAGGAGTTGTGGTCAAGCAACGGTGAA
>JARBEQ010186527.1:0-12714 GCA_030265355.1 Tritonia tetraquetra
TCAAATAGTTGACCAACAGCCCCCCCCCCCCCCCCTTTTTTTCTTATCCGCTCTCTAACTATCCCTCTCACGGGCTCCCCCTTCTTTTCCACTGTTGGTATGACTTTTGTCACAGCGGTCATTACGCCGTTATCTTGTAGGTCTCCTTCTACTTTCAATGGTGGTCATGTTTTCGCACACATTCTTGGGGCGTTTGCACATCTTTTCCAAAACTTCTAATTGGAACGCCCCACGCAACACTTCTTATGAACACATTGTTTTTATTCTTGACGACCTTGTTTTGCACTAAACCTATACATATTTTGATTCCGATATTTTTTATTGATTTCTCTTTCTACATACTAGTGTTTGTCTTCGTTCGTTGTTGTTTTTTGTCTTCATTTTTGTTGTTGTGTCCAGCTGAGGATGGGTTTTACCCGAAACGTTCTGTATCCTTGTTATTGTCTTTATTGGAATTTTTTTACATTTTTCTCTCTGTTATTCAACTTTGAGTTTGAACTTCCAGCAGCCTTCATTAGCTTTATTTGTAGGAGGTGGGAACTTCCGGCAGCCTTCATTAGCTTTATTTGTAGGAGGTGGGAACTTCCGGCGGCCTTCATTAGCTTTATTTGTAGGAGGCGGAACGGGCCTTTTGCCATTTTAAAGAAATGTTTGATATTGATTGTATTAAAAACACATTCACTTCACACACATATATAACTGAAATGATGGTTGCCGGAAGTTTTGGTCCATTGGCTTAGAAACAAGTATTTGAAAAAAGAAAAACCTCCAATAAAGGATTGTAACAATTTTGTTTTTGTTTTTAAAGACGTTTTTCTCATTTCAAACTCTGTTTCACACACATAGAGACATCCTGATAGATTGGTAGTTTTGTGAGCTCAGTGTTTTGTCCTGCTTGCGTCATGGACATGAACTCTGCACAAGACAGAGCAAATATAATAAAGGTTTAATCCATTTGACCAGCGCCCTATCCAGAATATGACAAATTATAACTTGTCCGCTTCACACTACCGAAACCGGGTTACGGTTAAGGACATACTTTAATCCATTTGAATCTTCTTAATTTTGTGTGCGTTTATGCTGTACTGCCTGTAGGTATTCTGTTGAATCCTATTGTTTGATTTATTTCACATCCTCTCTTTTTCAGAGGTTTGTTCATTATTGACGACAAAGGCAATTTACGTCAAATAACCATCAACGATCTTCCTGTTGGCCGTTCTGTAGATGAAACTCTTCGGCTAGTTCAAGCTTTCCAGTTTACAGATAAACATGGTGAAGGTGAGGGTTTTTCTGTTTTATTTGCTTTAAAATGAAATGTGTTAGAATTTATAGAGATAGATGCTACCCACTATCGTCTTACAAACTTACAGAAACTTATAAAGGTGCCACGTTCTGATTTTTATTTTCAGTGTAGCACGGAAATGTCAAACTGGTTGAGTTGAACAATGTGTTCGAGATTTCCGTGTGGGCATTTTTCAAGGAATTATGAATGATAAAAAGGAACTCAACGATTGAAAAAAAAAAAGAAAAAAAAAAGAATGGGATGTATAGGCACACATTGATAAGACGCTATGCACACAATGTAAGTAAACACGAACACATCCAGTCACTGTGTGATGCCACCCCTCCCTCACTCGCCACATTCCATATTAGGGCGACATCACCCACAAACGGAAATGCCCACCAAGCTTTTATAATTACATAAAATCTCACAGTAAGGGCCTGAACGAGTCATGCTTGGGTTTTTTTTAGATGTACAACTCTAGAAGATCATGCAGTAGCCAAATAAAAATATCTAAGTAAAAATGGGACAACTTTAAATGTTATGTGACCCGTTTCCCCTTTTGTTTGTTTCAGTGTGTCCTGCTGGCTGGAAACCTGGTAAAGAAACAATGAAACCAGACCCTAAAGAATCTCAAAAGTATTTCAAGAAAGCCAACTGAAATATTTTGAGCATATTTTTTCATTTCATTACTGTCTTTATCTTTGATCACATGTTACCATTGATACATTTTGTCATTACATGCAATAGGGAATAGGGCACGGTTGTAACCACAGGCCTCAATCATTACCATAGTTTTGCACACAACTTTTATTAATTGATAATGATTTAGTGAATATGTAATTCAGTGCAAAATCCTTTTCTTTCCCATATAGACCTGTAACTCACATGGTATATGAATAAAATGTTATTTAAATCAAAAGGGTTGTTGAATAGAAGATTGATTGATATTAATACACTGCGATTCTATTCATCCGACTAGTCAAGTTTCATTGAAGTCTCTTTGTCCCATTAGTTTTGACAAGGGGCCTCCCCTCTCCGGTGTTGTTGGTTTACAACCAAAGTGGACAATTTATATATTATATATGATCACATCGTGCTCGTACATTCCTAGCCTAACTGTTATCCATAAGTAGATCTGCATCATGAAATGTTTTAAGTCCCCCCTTTTTATGAAGAATGCTCACATTCATTTTAACTGCTATTTTCTTCATAACAGTTGTCTGCCATTCTATAATATGATTTCATATAGGGGCTTCCATTACCTATGACTAAAGCAATTACTGTGTCATTTATTTAGTTGATTTACACAAGACCAGGCTTAGAGGTCAGCACGGCATGGCCACTTTTTTTTTTAGTCATTGGCTACCAACGTTTTAGTTTTAGACTACTTGAGATAGGAAAAAAATTGCTTCTCACTGCTTGGACAGTGGGCAAATAGTTGGTGGAATCCGTGAATAGTTTCCACTTTGCGTAAAAGCAATGCAAAGAAAATAGCGGGTGTAATTTCAGACGTTACCATTTGTTCGAAGGATCTGTGAATTTGACGATTGTGTGTTGAATGAATGCACCGTTTGTTCAAAGGATCTGTGAATTCGACAAATGCATGTTGCACTGTATATTAAAATGCAAATACATTCTGGTAGTTTGGGACTCTTCTCCATTTGTATTACAATGTTCCTTTGTGGGTTGATTTCTTCACAAGCTCAGATGATAAAGGTCATTTTTGCTTGTATGTTGATGATAATAGCCTGACTGACATGAACAAATACTCACCAGTTGCATGAATTCTGAGCGCTATTTCACTTCTACTTCTACTTCTAAATTCATTCTAACACAAACTACACTCACAATATTTCTAATAGAAAAGAAGACCAGACTTTCCTCCTTATTTATTTTATTAATAAACAAATGAATGCATAAAGTAAGTCAAAATCTGCTTATCAGTATTAAGCACAAAAAAGCATCACAAACTATGTAGGCATATTATTATGGTGCAAGGTATTCAAGTTGGCCACCACTTTGCTCATTTGAACTAATTTCATACTTGAACTTATGAATATATAGTTTAGTCTATCCTGTAACTTTGGGGGGGTTTTTTTCATACAATTACTGTTTCTCTCTCTTCCCTGTTTTTTTTTTACTTGGTGGGGTCAGCTGCCTGAATTCTCCTTATCCAGAATGTTCTGTCGAGATATTTCGGATATTTTCTATCCATTTCCCAGATAGGTCTTCCTCAGGTTTTTTTTCCAGGCATTGCCATGTCAACAAACTATTTGACTTCGCTGTCATCTTCCTTTCTCCATACGTGTCAGTACCATCTCAGTCTTTCCTCTCTCACTTGATGTATTATGGTGTTCACTCCAAGGTCCTTCCTGATATTTTCACTCTTTTCCCCTGTCTCTTATTGTAATCATTTACTGTATTTCTCACAAATTCTCAGCTTCCTCTTCTGCGTTGTCGTTGATTTTCAGCAATTGGGATTACATGGGCTCATTTAAGCTATAATATGAGGATTTGTTGAATACTTAAATTTATTATTACAATTATTTACCACAGCTATTTTTTCTCTTGATACATTATGAGATCATTCATGACAAATTAGAAAAATAATTCACTGTTTGTTTGAAACTTGATATCCAAAATACCTTTATTATTTTTTTTATCTACTTTTGTATAACGCCCAAAGTGGCAAATTCTCCCTGTTCTGAGGGCTGACCACAAGAGTTACATTAATTTGTTTATTGACATTGCTTATGATTAATACTGCTCAGTGTATTGCTCATGGTGTCAATAAAGAGTTGTGGACAGTGGGCTGATCACCTGCTTGTCTGAAATGCTTGGTGGTCGGAGTGCCTGCATATATGTCGGGTATCTTGTGTGCCTTTTATGGCTGAAAATGGGGCTGGCGCCAACACTGGTCTGCGGTATTAAGCAAGGTTTAAAATGTTACAGTGTTAAATTGGTATTTGAATTTAATTTAGTCGTTTTTGTAGGATTTATTATTGTGATAATCATTCTCATATTGTTCATACATCTTACTTAACATTTGTTTGACTTGAGGGTTCCTTTTTAGTTTTAGCTTGTTGTATTCTTTTTTTCTTTCAATGGTGGGTGACTGTGTGAGGGAAGAACAATGGTTATTTTATTCGAAAAGTAAGATATTATGGTTGTAAATTCCTCTCAACATTTACGCGACTGTACTGTAAAGATTAGAATTCAGATAATGAATGATGATCTTGGGTTATTTTGAATTTGGTCTTATTGTATGTGGGAAAAGATTATCAATCAAGTATATTTTTTATTTGAAAACAGAATGTGTATGAATTGAAAGGGATCAATAATTGTTTGCAATAATTTAGTAAATAAAGTCTGTAAAAATCTGCTGCGGTCTTGTTTATCCTTATCTGTCATTAAAAATCAATGGAAAAATATGAGAGCATACAATGAGTGCTGTGTCTGAAAATAGTTGAAATAGAGAAGAATTGGGGAAACTTGTGAGTGTAGTCAACTGTATAAGTGGATCATCATGTTTAACATCGGAAATATCGAGACCTCAGCAATAATGAGAAAATCATAAATCCCTGAATTTTTTTTCCCTTCATGCCGCTATATGATAAATTACTGGAATAACGACACTCTACGAACAGAGCCTCGGTAATAACGAGAAATCAATAACCACCCTGGCTCCATTTCTCGTCCTTATTTTCTGCACTGAACTTTCTTTTTTATCATTTCCTGGTTTTGTCTTATGGTGTCTAGGAACCTACCTACTTCCATCAATGTACATTCGTTTGAGATTGTGAAGGTGTGGACTGGCATCTCGCCATGCACATTGAACGATTAATTAAGTTCCTAAGTTATTATTGGTAAATCACAGGCAAGTGATAGGGGATCTGGTGAATTCTCTTTATCGAGAATAATGAGAGATTTTGTCTAGAATGCCACCTCTCGTTATAACCGAGTTTCACTGTATCAGTATCAGACTACAGGAATGAGGATGATCAATCGTGAACTATAATCCTTCAGGTAAAGAGAGTTGTAAAGGATTTTTTTTTTTTGAATGGGAGACAGTGGAAAAGCCCTCCCTACTGTCATTCCATTCAGTGGTTATTTTATCATTAGCCCTTATGAACCCAACGACGATGACAAAAATGGCTATTTGAATTTGTATTGCCTGACATGTGAACAAAATGGTTTTTTTCAATTTCAAGAATGTTTGGCAAAACAAGGAAAAGAAGAGAAAATAGAATTCGAAACATTTGGATTAGATAAGTAAGTCCACTGACGTATCATATAACTAGACCGGTTTGGACATATTTATGGAAATAGAATCGTTTTTAAGTGTGTAGACATGAACCATCCACAAGTGGACCAAGGAAGATGTCGACTGCGATCATTTCAATTGTTTACCCGTTTTTGTCAAGAGAGGACTTCCTCTGTTGTAGTGGTTAAGCACTCACTCACAAATAGAGAAGTCTGTGGTTCGAATCCTGTCCAGGTCAAAGAGTTTAAAATTTACAGGGTTTTTTTTTTGGCTGTCTGTATGGGTTCAAATCCGATTGGAGATGGATTATTAAAAACAGGAGAAATGCTCTTCGAGTGTTGAAAGGAACGTAAAAGTGGTTTAAACTTTTGAGTCAAGGGAAATCAATTGATAAAAAGATTTCTTATTAGTTTGTTAGAAGAGAAGCACATCGACACAATTCTAGTCATATCGTGCTGAGAAATAGTAAGACTTAGAAGACGATAGTTTAAGCTAACAGAAGGAGACCCTACTAGACAAGTCCTCAAACCACCTGCTGATTGCTGATAAAAAGAATTAAGTACCCAACAGAAAAGAGTAAAGAAGCAACTGCACATAAATCAAATCTATATATATATAGAGAGAAAGAATAGGTGCTCATGCTTCCCAATCAAAATGTGACTAGGTCATGACTGATGGTCTAGCCCCCTTCACCAAAGGTTACACTTATTTTTCTGACCAATGTTACAAAACTACTCGACTTCAGAGAGATGAGTTATGCTTGCATCCGAATAGACAGTGGAGCTGCATAATTCCAGCTGTGCCATGGTGTCTTGTCGAAAATAGTAACAATTGAAATAGAGCTAGCATTTAGACTGGACTACTGTAAACACATTTTAATTGTTTCCGATAAGACAACAGGAGCTTGGCTTATCCTTACTCATCAGGGCCATGTCCATCTCTCTGAAAAAATGGGGGGACTTGGACCCCCTCCCCATCAGTTCCAGACAAACTTGGGCAGCGGATTCGGCGAATGGATGAAAATCCAGCTATGCAAGGTCAACTGAATCAGCTTTGAAAGTTATTGATGGAACAGATAATACGCTGTCGTGTTTTCCAGCAGTTCAACAGCCTGGTTGACAAACCTAGGGTGTATGCAAAATGCAAGGTACTCAGGTCCGTAAATCGAGTTTGATTTGTCTTGTTTACAAAATCTTCTTTACTGAATGAACAGCATAAATTCAAACTAGTGAGCAGTTGGACATCAATGGACACAAAAGCAGTCGCTTCAAATCCTCTCAGAGATGGATCGACTACTATAAACAGGGGGTACTGCCTCTGAAATCTTGAACTTGAAGAGTCGAAAGGGGCATACAATTGATGACTTGAGCTTGCCATATCGACGGCAAAAGTCGCAAACTTGCTAACTCCAAAAATGTCGATTTTTAAAATTTTTGGATTAAAATAACCTTATAACAATGTTCCTAAGTAAGTTGATAAATTGACCTGCTATGTCGTTTTGTTTCTGAAATTGAAACACACCACAGGACAAGTCAAACTGAACGAGTCAACACCTGCTAAGTCGACGCGATCGAACGAAAGTGACACCGGTCAAGTCTGTGTCGTAGAAACTTGTATACCTGCCTTTCTCATACAAAACGATGTTGCAAAATGGCTATGTCCGTGACAACTCGTCATTGGTGTCAATGCAAACCTGCTATCTCTACAAACCTGCCATCTCCTTTCAGAAATGTAAATCACAAACCTGCTACATCCAATTACTCAGTTAATTAATATCAGAGTGAATTTTTTTCATCAATTGATAGGACACAATCAATTTAAAACGATTTTATTTTAGATCTTAAAAATTTAGACAACATTTTGATTTTAAAGAAGTTTTTTGTCTCTCCTAAATAGTAAGGGTCTTCACAGATAGCAGGTTTGCGACTTTTGCCGTTGATATGATAAACAGGTCTGAGACTGAGAATCATTGTGGAAGGGTTTCAATAGGTGTACATGCCCCAACAAGAGTACCCGATTCAATAAAAACAACATACAGTACAACTTGAAACACAGCTATGGTGCCAAACATTTTGATTGGGTGTACACAGAAGTATGAACAAGAACAGGAACAAATCTCATCATTGACAAAATGACTGAATATTTATTTGTTAGATGTTTTATGGATGACAAATGAAAAGATAAATCAATGTCGATAACGAATGGATGATGAATGAAAAGATAAATCAATGTCGATAACGAATGGATGATGAATGAAAAGATAAATCAATGTCGATTACGAAATCATGGAAAATCAAGGGTTAGTTAACTGGGGGGAAAATGCCTAAGTACACTACTACTTTGAAAACAAAAAGTGGGTTCTAGTTCTAGAAGTAAGGAAATTCAAATAGTTCTTAATTATGAAGATGGGATAAAATTACACAAAAGTCGTAAAATCAGTATAAATTCTGAAAGTGGTGCAGAGCGTTGTAGTCTATTACCACATGCTTGCTGCTTCCTGTTTTGTAGAGGAAGCAACGGGCTGCTTATATTTGTGTCATATAAAGAACAGTTGGGCAAAAGTAAGATTTTTACTTACTGAAGTATCTTGAGTCAAGTGGAGTTCTTTTTGTGCATAACACAAAAATCTGTACTGAAATGTTCCAATTATAAGTTGGATTCAGTATGATACCTTTTTCCTCACATGTAAAAAATTATAAAGGCTTTTGCGCTATGAAACCGAAAGGTCTTTAAAAAGTAATTGGGATAACTTAATAACAATCCCTGGGTAGGAGTAAACAAAAATTTACAGACTGAGAAAAGTGTAGTTAAATAGAGAAGGCAAATGCCATTGGAATGTGTTTTGAAATATTTACACACTCAAAGGCAAAGGAATATCTAGTTGTTTTCACTTTTTTATCATTATTATTATCATTATCAAAGATGAGGTAGAAAAAAATAAAGTTTATCAACTTAACCTACATAACAGAAGACACAGAAAGCTACCAGTACAAAAATTACAAATCATAAAGAGAGAAAAATTAATCATTCTTGAAAGGTAGGTCCGTAAGATTTATTCGATGCAGTATGGTCAGGCTATGCGATCAACCATTCAAACTGATTTATGGTTGTGCATGGATAGCCGTTTTTTTCCAGTGATTTTATGATGGGTGGTACACGCTCATCATTTGTGTCAATCAGTCATGTTTGGGTGGACATATTCAAAGATTACAATGAATGTTGATGAACACTTTTACCAAGCTTGGATTGGCTTGGAACAATAATGATATAATATATCTTGGTAACAATAAAGAACAAATCTGTTTTGACAGTTAGTGGTTTGTTGAATTGTCGTAGTTCAGGTTGCACTGTCATCAAATTGCTTGCCATGTCTGACAACAACATTTTTGCATAGAAATAGAAATATGACACAACTTTTTAGAAATTGATAATTGGACATACACAGTAAACGTCCGACAGAAATATAGCTCAACCATCCTCACCATAATTTGTGAATAATTCCAATCAGGCAGTAGAGACCTGAGAGATTCATGAAGAGTGATGATAGATAAAAAATATAAAAAAGGCCAAAAAATTCCCATTTTGATTTTTATCAATTATTCTTTAAAATTTCAACATCGATTGTCGACATGTATTCACGCCTATTATTAAGTAACAAACCAATATAACAAGATAAAATTTATTCCAAAAATATATTTGGACGGATCTTCATATAACAAAAACAATTTTTCTAGACAGTCTCTGGACAAAAATATTGTGATTATTTGATTAATTTCTTAGATTGGAATCTGGAAGACATTTATATAAAAACATATCAACATTTGCTGAAATTGAAAACAATTCAGGCGTTTTGATAGTCTTCTAGTACTGATATTGAATGTTGACAAAGTAAGGCACTAGGAATCTGTAGCAGTTGTACAAGATAAACTAAGTCCTTTTCAACATAACAACATTCATCAATTTCACAAGTTGGTCTCCACATCAAATTTAAATAATATTTCAGTCTGTGTCAATCTTAATTTAGATTTAGATAAAGAAGCTGTGATTGAATAATAAGACAGATGACACATACATATCAAATGCAACAGCATTCCACAATACTACTAATACATTTGAAAAAAAAATATAATAAAATAGCAGAGAAAGGGGGGAAAATGTTTTAAAATCACAACCAAAACTTGGATTTCATTGATATGAGACTTTTAAAAGCACTTAAATAAAAGTAAAAGTACAGAGAAAAGGCTAAAATAAAATAATAACACTGATCACATTAAATAAAGAAAAAGAACTCGACCATCTGAGCAGTTCAAATATCATAATTGGATGCAAGGGCATTTTACAAACCTGTGCATGGTTTTATTCTCTTTCTTAAATCTATTTAATTTTCCAATCATCGATTTATAAAAAAGTCTCATTTGGTATTGAGTAACCACATAAAACAATGTTCTCTCACAACTTAAATTTATTATGTGTTTGTAAAAAGCAAACAGAATCAAATGCATGTAGTTTTCAAATATAGAAGAGGTAAAAGCTCTAATAAAACTGCATCTAGAAAGAAACCTTTCAATTTTACTCAAATATGACAAAAGTGGCATATATGGCTAAACAACATACAGTCTTGATCCTGGTATAAAGAGCTTTTTTTAATCACTTCGTAATAAATTCTACATATATTTTAACGAACAAGAATCTGCTCAGATAGAAGTTCTTTTTTTAAATGTCAAATGTTTAGAATTTCTTGCAGTAGAAATTAAAAATCTTTTTTTTATAATCGTTTTCATGCCTCTGAATATTTCTTTAGCAGAAATAACAGTCTGGTAACTATGGTCCCAGTATAAAAGGTGTGAAAACCAGTAAGTCAACAGAACAACGTATGTGTCCTTCGGCAAAAAGACATATTAATACTCTGATAAGACAAACAGAAATATCACAGTCATCATTGTAAGCAGGAAACCGGAGCAACTCTTTAGTCATCAAACTACAGATAAAGTCTTCCTATTCGTATCATTACCATAATTTTCTTTAAAATAATAATAATTTTTTAAATTCCTCTCTTTTTTACTAAGTTCCGACGGATAGAAACAGTGGGATTCATGTTTCCCCATTAGTGAACAAATATCCTCACCGAGTACTTCATAATGTTACATATTTACATCTCCTTACAAAATATACTATTAACCTGCTGCCGTAAACATTGAGTTTGAGCCATTTAATCAGTTTATTATATTCTACAAAGCACCTCATCATCCATCTCTATATTTCCCATCAACCTAGTTCTATCTAAACCTGGACCCCCATCACGTAAGAATGCATTTTAAACAAGGAAATAATCCCTTCAATGCTCGCTCATAAATTTGAGTTTCGGAGTCCGAAGTTTAAAAAAAATTCTCAGCTATTAGGCACTTAATGAATCGATGGAAACATCACCTGTGGGGAGAAAGAAGAATGAACATTGTTTTAGGACACTATCACAACAGTTAGGTTATGTAAAAAATCAAAACCTTAAGATACAATTACAAGACAAATCTCACAAGCAGCAGTTAGATGGCCAGTTTGATTTATCCCCAACAAATTTCAAACATCTCAATGCTAAAGAAGATTATTTTTCAACAATCTAAAAGGTAATGCACTCATATTGTGTTGTTATTTAAATCAATTTAAACAACCTACCACCTCTGACCCAGAAACAAACACATTGATAAAAAACTATGAATGACACGCCACTTACTTGCCGTAGGTTCTGGATGTAAACCACTGTGTAAAAAGTGGATGAAGCAACAACTCTTTGGCTGATGGACGGTCTTCAGAATTCTGCTCCAGACATCTCAGCATCAAATCTTTGATCGGTGGCGACAATTTTTCAGGAATTGGGGGTGAATCCACCGATGATGCAATCTTGAATAGGCATATGATAAAGGGGTATTATAATATATTCTGCAATAAAAGAAACTGCATCATTCGACTTCATATAAATTCCATTGCTGACCCTGTTTATCACTGTAAAAGTATGTCCCGGGACGATTGGGGTGAGTTGTTACTCATAAGAGCAGATAACCAAAAAAATCAGATAACCATGTGCAAATGCCCTGTGGCTATATCAGGCACTCAATGACGAAATGCAAGTGTGGAGTTGAATTTATTGACAATTGAAAAGTTAATTTCAAAAGAAATACAGAAGGTTGCATTCTATTTGGATAATCTAAATAAGACCAGCGAAATATGGCGATTAGCAAGCTTGAAGCCGGTGTGAGGGTGAGTGAAGTGATGATGCAAACTTGTTTCATGTGGATAAGAACAATATTTCAAGTCCTCATAGACTTTTAACTTAAACAGATCAACCGCCAACCGGCCATGGACTGATCGACCACGTCATACAAATGCCATACAGGACCGGCATATTTTGATGTCGCATTAACGAAATCGGTTTCTTGATGCAACATGGAATGCCAATTGCTGGATTAAAACCTGTAACTGGCCAAATGATTTGTAACCGGTTACGAGAGAACAATCTGAGACCCCGAACCAGCAGTGCGATCAGTTTTAACCCATATCAATCGGCAGAGACGATCAACTTGGGGGAGAGAGCATCTCATTTGGCTATTGCATCGATGGAGATCTGTTATATTCACCGATGAGTCCAGGTTTAATCTTCAGGGCCTCTAGTCATCGAGCCTTGCAATGTGAATGCACAACAGCATATGGATGAAATCATTATTACCGCATTGCCCTCTATTCCAGCAAGACAATGCTTGTCCTCACGTTGTGAGAGTTGCTATGGACTATTTACACCAACAACAAATCAACATGTTATCATGGCCGGCAGTTTCACCAGATCTTTCACCAATAGAGCACCTATGTGATGAACTGGCACGCAGGCTACAAAGAAAAGCGAATCAACCCACAAACCTTCAACAGTTGGCTGAAGCAAAAGAGAAAGAATGGAACAACATTTCCCAACTGCAGATACAACGTCTAGTATCCTCCATGTGACGACTGTCACGACTGCCCATGGCGGACACAAACGCTATTAAAACGAACCCTCACTTTCGGGTGAGTAATATTCCAGTGAGTTGTAAAGCAAATCTTACTTAATAATAATAATAATAATAATAAAGTTTATTTCTAGAGCGCCTTATTCCATAGTTAACAGCTCAAGGCGCATAAC